>OX457040.1:47698817-47738817 GCA_949752735.1 Lumbricus terrestris
AAATAGAAGTTGGCTAAACGGAAGTTTGTTTTACGGAAGTAATTGTTGCTTAAAAAGAAGTCGGATTTATGAAAATAAGTCTTGCTTCAATAGAAGTTGAATTGATAAGAGTAATTTTTGGCCGCTCCGAATTGTCCAGTATAGCCTCTCCGAACACCGCTGATCCAACAGTACTGCATCACCCCCACTCCCCTCGAAGCCGCCTATCCTCAGTCCATCGCCTCCGAGAGACACATTAAATATACGGGAATTAGGCTATAGTCAGCTCTAAGCTTATATCTAGGCCTACGTCTAGATTCTAGAACATGAGCGTTGAGTCGCGGACCATAAACATGTAAGGAGATTGGGTGTAGAGTCTGTAGTCCACCATGCAAGCCAAAAAGGTTAGGCTATATCACCTATACATTTATTGACCTATATAATATGTGTAGCCTATATTGACCTATAGGATACCAACCCCAAACTATAGAAATCAACATTAAAGAATCGCAGCCAATAAATTCGACGGCCATGTTCAGGTGAACAAAAATAAATATGACTGAAATCCATCCGAGGCAATGGGCTACAATTAAGTTATAGGCCTCCAGACCTATGTCTATTTCTATGACTGAATGTGTGGGCGTGCAACATTACAATACCGGTAGCGTGCTCAATAAATGACTGATACGCTGTAGGCCGAGACGCTTGCTATATGATGATGATGATGGTGGTGCTCTGCCCGAAAGCAGGTTCATTGGCATACGCCTCTGGGGATGAGATGAGTGAGGTGGTTTCCCGTTGCTTTCCCCACAGACAATGATGGGTAAGCAACTTGCCCAAGATCGCTCCGCAGCAGCTTGCGCCCCTGCGTCCCACACGTGCTAGCCCGAGATATCTAAATCTCTAAATGTCAACTCCCAGCTCGGGGCTTGAACCGCAGTCCGTTGCAACCAACAGACGAATGCAGCTCCCGCTTACCGGTGTAGCTAACTAGGCCAGTGCTTGCTATATATTAGGGCCTATATAAAAGATGGTTAGATGAATTTGTCCCACTCGAAACTTCCCACATAGTCACATAATTATGTAGCCTACAATTAGCCTGTTGTGCTAAAGGCCTACTCGTAAAAAAATTGCTAACGTATGAAATATAGGTAGGTTATTATAGGCCTTTAAAAATGGTGCTGAATAATTAATTTTTGGGTCCCCTAAGCTTAGCACTCGATCGTGACAACTTCATTTGAAGTGGCGCGATATAAATTCGAGATTTTAATTACAGATTGGCAAATTGAGAATTCAGACAATCATTTTACTTTTGTATCCTATCTACATAGACGAACAAAATATCAGTAACTGTTTACAATACGGCAAGATCGGCTAGCAGAACAGTTAACCACAATTAGTATACATAGGTTATAAACAATCTTCAAAAACATTAGTGCTCATAGCAGTCGCTACTTAAATTAAACGGATATAAGCAACTGCAAATGACCTCGACTAATTATTGTTCATTTTCATGCATGTCCTAAATAGTCTTTCAAATGGTCTCGCTGCAAAGTTGCATGTAGACTTGTAGCCTCAGATTGTCTTTAAAATCTTAACCATGGATGTCAAACGATGCGCAGCATTTAACAGTTTTCTATAAAGTGAAGAAGACACTGATGATCTTTACAGCGAAGGCGCGAGACTCTCCTTCAACACTGACAGTCATTCAACTCTATGCATAATTATAATACGTGAGGAAAAAGTGATTGGAGGTGATGGACCGTGGTCTTGGTGTTAGTGGTGTTGTTGTTGTTGTTGTTGTTGTTGTTGTTGGTGGTGGTGGTGGTGGTGGTGGTGGTGGTGGTGGTGGTGGTGGTGGTGGTGGTGGTGGTGATGATGATGATGATTATGATGAATATGAAGATTATGATGAAGATGACGATGATGATGGTGATAAGAAGGAGGAGGACGACGACGACGACGATGATCATGATGATCATGTCCATGAATTGATAGCGACCACAATGATGACGAGGACGAAGATTATCATCATAATATTAAGACGCCGTTGTATACAATTATTAGCATGATTGGCGATATGCAAAGATGTCCTGTGCAAAGTACGGCTTCGACGGCAATGTTCGGCTGTCCACAAAATGCGCTCTTCCACCAATGCTCCCGTCGTCCTTCGATAGAAAATGGCCGCCATTCTGGGCGACGCTCACAGCGGCCCCAGCTGAACCCATGCAGGGCACCGAGCTTCCCACTGGGCTTGAGTTATCGTAGGCCTGGACCGGATCAAATACATGCGGACCGTAGGGGCCGTAGCCAGCCCAGTTGGGGGTTGTGGCGTAGGGTGACCGGTAGAGGGAAGCGTCCGTTCGTGAGGGCATGAGCTGTTCAGGGAAGGGCGACGAAGGGTCGACGATCGACGAGGATTGGTCGAGGGAGGAGGGGGAGGCGTAGAAGGAATTCTTCTGCGTTAGAACGTGGCGCTCGTTGCGTCGGAATTTGGCACGACGATTCTGAAACCAAACCTGTCGTTGACAGAAAGAAGGTGAGATTACTGCAGGCTGACAAAATTACATATTCTGACTATAGGCCTGTATAATGACTCACCCACTCAATGAATGGGCCGAAAAATTTGAGGGAGGGCTGTTCTCATCAAGTGCAATTGACATGGTGGTTTTTTTGGTAGCTGCCAGTGTTTAGCGGTATTTCCGTACACCGATCAATGGACCCATACAAACTCGACAAAAACATTAACTGGTTTGAGACGACTCTTGATGCCTGAGCACGACTGTGAGCAGAGGTGAAGAAAACTTAAACCATAGCTATGACAAGGTAGGTAGGATATATATTTGTGGTAGTTAAATTTGAGGTATTTAGAGGAATGGTCAGCGTGTAATCGTTACGCCGCAGCAAGGCAGCCACTCAATCATCAGGAACCACTTCTCCACTATCAAACCTGCAGTGGGTCAATTGAGGTAAAGGATGTAGGACTGAGACATGACTGTTCTAGCCAAGTATGGGATCTATGTCCAGTGTGTAGGCTACGTCGACACATAGGTTTGGAGAACAATCTCATTTCGATGTAGGCCTAGTGCATATGTAGACCTATAGGCTACATCATCCACCAACGTTAGTCTCTGCATGATTGTGTTGGACCTATGGTCGCTGTAAGTTAGCCTTGCAACGTTTGCTGTATATAGCCTGATCTAATCACGAGTGAAGATTGTAGCCTATATATGCCTCTATAACCTACGCAAGTAACGCAACTGAGTTCGGAAGAGAGTGATGTAAAATTAATGTGGACAATGGGAAAGGAATTCACAAATTAGAAGTTTTGAAAGGCGTCTGGTCACCAGTTTTTTTGTGGACGACCTCTTTATGAAAATTAATTTTTAAAACTTCTACGATGTTTCTGCTCTGCCCTTCCAATGTTTGCATATCGTTAATATGCTTACGAGTGACGAACTGGCCGCTACATAATTATTTCCATAGCAGTAAATCTTGATCCTTTGTTACTTGCTGCGCTTTGACAGTTGACACCAAATGTTGTATAACTTATAACGAATAAACGAACATACAATACGAAGAGCATTCTCGGTGGTGGATCAAACTATTTGGAATAGCCTCCCTGTGGCTATCCAGCTAGGCCTATTTGGAATAACCCCCTGTGGCTATCCAGCTATTTGGAATAGCCTCCCTGTGGCTATCCAGCTATTTGAATAGCCTCCCTGTGGCTATCCAGCTATTTGAAATAGCCTCCCTGTGGCTTTCCGCTCGCTTCCCCGTGACTGTGCTGGCTTATTCTATCGTCTTCTTAATGATTCTTTTCTTTTCCACTATAGTAGCCCTACAGGTCTGGGTTGGGGAGCGCCTCTGGGTAGAGATCTTGAAGGGCGCTATGCAAATATAATTTTATGTGACTGATTAAAATTCAATAGATATATAATTTTGCGCTCATAGAATAATAATTTAGATCTATTATCTGTCGTTCTAATGACTTGCCTGAACTTTAGCTTCGCTGAGATTGACCCTTCTGGCCAGCTCTTCGCGTATGAATGCGTCTGGATAGTGAGTCCTTTCGAAGACTCTCTCAAGGGCGACCAACTGTTGACTGTTGAACGTCGTGCGATTCCTTCGAGGTTTCACCTGAGCCGCTGAAGATGACGACGACGATGACGACGTCTTCTGGCCGCCATCTTTCTCACCTCCATGGCCGCCATTCGTAACTGGATCAACAACATCAGAATGGGAAGCCAATGCATGAGAAGAATTGCAAACGCAATACATAATCAGTGGTGGCGCCAGGATTTCAGTTTTGGGGGGCTGAATCCTCGCGGAGGAAATTTTCCATTTTCATACGCTAAAATTTCTGACGACCTTTTTTTAGTCATTTGGTCGAAATCTCATGGATGTATTATGTAAAAAAACACGGTTGGCCTTTTTAGGGCTAAAACCTCTGGCGCCGCCACTGTACATAATCAAAATCGTAATCGTTAATCTCCAAAGCGCTACTCGAAAGTCAAGCGCGGGGCACCAGCTTATTCACGAGCGATTCGTTGAGTCAAAAGGGTTGTCCGTAAGCAATACACTGCATGCAGGCCCTATAGGCCTACATATATAGATAAGTCTACAGGCCAATCATTCTAACTCCTACATCTGGAATGATTGTTCTAGTACTTCTGCTGAACAACATGCATGAATTAACGATGAGCGAATTATCTGCCTCAGTCATTTCATTTCATATCCATAAAATGCTATCTTTATCTCGTCAGATTTCTTGATGGTCCACACGATGACCGGCAGGCCATCGTGTGGACCATCAAGAAATCTGACGAGAAATCTGACTAGCCACATTATTCCCATGGACATCAAACCCTGTTATTAACATTATTATTCTTTTTTACGATCATGTTTAATAATTTACTATTATTACTATTAAAATCACCATCATCGCCGACGTCGTCGTCATTATCATCATCGTCATAGTCATCAATCATCATTATTTCATTATTTTTACTTTAAATATTGTTACTATTATGATTATGATTAATTTAGCTTTAGCCCTTCCCAGAAGAAGTTCTGATACTGAACCGAATGAAATGTCATTTATCTGAATATAAGCATCAGAGACGCCGCGTGACCACAACTTCGCACAGTAGGCCTACTTGGCACGTACACATTGCAACTGCTTAATCAAGGACTGAGCGCTAAAGCAGTTGATCCGGTGACTGAATGTCGGTTCCCTATCATTACACCGAAGTTCATTTCACCGAAGGTCTTTTAGCCGAATTCATCTAACCGAAAATCAATTCGCCGACAATCATCTACGCGATGTTCATTTCATAGAAGTTCATGTGACCGAATTGTCATTTCACAGAAAAAGTAGACAAGTCGATGGTGCTAAAAAGGACTTAGTTCATTATCATTAAGCTAAAAACAAGATAGGTCAACTACAATGAGTTCTGTCGATCGACAAAGGCCTCAATGGCTTTGTTTATGTCAATGCAAAAAACTTGAATTAAAACGATAGATTATGTGAGATACTTCTCAAGTATTGAACGATATTGGCCGGAGTGTACGAACTGACGATGAACTTAATTCGGTCACCAACATCTTGGTATTTCTTTCGCTTAGGTTGTGATGGATGACCAGCTAGGATCCTTTCAATCCGATGAGCTGCTGATGACTCCTCAAGTCGGATCTTGGTGACGAATGCTGGCATCGATGGATGTGCAACATTGAGGAGAAGTCCTTTTAAGGCGTTATGCCAACCTTCCAAGGAATTGGTCGTTCGGGGAAGGTCGTTTAAGACTCTTTCATACTGGGACCAGAGTGAATGAGGAAAAGTTGGTCGCCGTCGCCTTGATCCTCGCCCGATGTTTCCAATGTAAACTGATTCAAAGAAATCGACCACTGGATCCAGTTCGTCTGGGTAATCATCAGCGTGTGTTAGTCGCTCGAATCCTGCGACAACGTCTTGAGGTGGAAGGAAAGCGATCGCAGCGAGACAACGTGCTTTTAGTGAGAATTCTGGATCCTCAGAATAACGAACCTGCAGACCAGCTTCCTGAATCAGATGTTTTGACTCAGGTGAAAAAAGCAACCGTGAATCTCGACTTGCGGGTACTTTTTTGAAGGATGTTATGGCTGCTTGTTCGTAGTCCACTGTAATTGTCTCCGGTTGGAATTGTCGATCCGGATTCACATCCTGAATACATTTCAGCATACCGTCATACGCTTCGGTCGACTTACTCTTCAGCAGAGCATATACGCAGGGAATTGTTGTTGAAGTCGCGATTAAAACGTGAACCGTGTACAGCTGAGAATAGCCATTGGGTGACACGTAGAAGGTTCCGTCCGCAAACCAATTCGGTTGGTTATGCAGAAGTTGCAATGCAGCATCGGATGCGAACAAAACCATATCTTCCGATGCCAATCGTAGAAATTCTTGATCAGAACAGGTTTTCCGTAACTTCCTCGGTATTATGTTGGGTGCTTCATCAGCGTTGTCGTCGTCCTCATCGTTAGCTGCCATCACAGCTCGTCTCTTCCGTCTTACAACCTGTGACAAGGCTGCTGTCGATGGCAGGGCGGGTGCTGTAGCCACGGAGACTTGCGATACAGCCTGTTGCACAACATTCTTCGTGGAACTCTCACATTCGGTTGCTTTTACTCGCACGGCTCCAACAACAACAGCGGTAGCTACTCGATTAGCCGATGGAGCATGCAGAGTGTGGTCAGTCGGCAGTCGTACAATGACATCTCCCATACTATGCATTCGTGCAGTGCAACCTCGCAACTCACAACACCAGTACGTTTTCCCTTTAACTTCTTTGTCTTTCAGATAAATGTATCCCTCAAATATAGCCTTATTTTTACCTCGACTACTAGTAACAAACTTTATTTTAGACATTTTATCTCTATTCAGACAGAAACCGACGGCTATACTGCCATAAGAACGAAACGAAATCGAAAAGACAGAGGCTTGTGTGTGTGATGTACAGTATCATGTACAGTCGATAGGACGGCCTAAAGGTGTACTGCACAACACACGTTCGCACGTGCCAAGCATTTTAGCATAGTCGATCCCTTTATATTTTCGGTTAAATGAATTTCCATTAAATTAACATTCGGTGAATTGAACATTAGGCGAGGTGAGATTCGGTGAATTGATTTTCGGTCAGATGATTTCGGCGAAATAAATTTCGAGGAAATGAAATTCCGGGAAATAAACGATCACCCTGAATGTCCCCTCCCTGGCAAATGAACTTCACCCTAAAACTCTCGTAGGCATCTATTTGTCTGCGCAAGCCTATGTCCATGTTAAATATAGCAGGCATATTATATATATATATATATATATATATATATATATATATATATTACATTATAATGCTGGCACATGTGTGTATGCGTGTGCGTGAGTGTGTGCGTATTCATGTGCATGTCATGTTTCAGCAGTCCTTCCAAGATATGGCTGACTTGAGGCATGGCTGGCAGGCTGTCGTGTGGATAAAGAAATGCCTTGTTGTATCGAGGTGGATGGATGAAGGATGCAGTGGCGGCGGAGGAGGCGGCGGCGACCGAAAGAAGTGTCAGCAGCAGCAGCAGCCGCAAGTGAACACCATTTGGCGCCAATCAGGGATTCAGTTACAGGCGGCTGATAAGTCGAACGACGCAGACACAGAGGACGACATTGTGTGCCAGGCAGGCATGGCATTCACTCTTTGCCAGATCAATTAAAGATTCAGTCTTATACTCCCTTGCAATTCAACTCGAAACGATACATACATACAATCATACATACGTAAATACATACGTAAATACATACATGCATACATACATGCATGCATACATACATACATACATACATACATGCATACATACATACATACATACATACATACATACATAAATACATACATACATACATACATACATACATACATACATACATACATACATACATACATACATACATACATCCTTTTTGCAAATAGCATAATATACAATTATACAGGCATACATAATATACATGCATACAGCCATACATGCATGCGTGCTACTGGACTGCAGTTTAAAGATGAACCAACATATTTCTTCTGTAGCCAGGGCTTGTTTCTTCCACCTCCGCCGAATTCGACAAGTGAAACGCTGCCTGAACGAAAACTGCCTTCGTATTCTCGTTCAAGCCCTCGTCATCTCTCGTCTCAATTATTGCAACTCTGTCCTATCTGGTCTTCCATCATCAACACTTCAACCCCTGTCTTCAGTTCTACACACTGCTGCTCGCCTGATAAAAAGGACTTGGTCCCTGAGACCATATCGCATCTACACTGAAGCAACTACACTGGCTTCCCATCCGTGCTCGTATCACCTTCAAAATCTCCCTCCTGATGTATCACATCCACTCCGGAACCTTCCCATCATACCTGGCATCCATGGTTACGTCATGCTCTGACTCCAATTCTAGAGGAATTCGATGTCATCGCGAAGTGATTTTGCTACACTTCACACAAACCGGAAGTTTGGAAGTCGTACCTTCTCAGTTTCAGGACCCAAAGAGTGGAACAGTGTCAGTCTTCCAATTTCCATTCGTCAATGTTCATCCATTACGGAGTTCAAATCTAAATGAAAAACTATTTATTTTCATTACATTATGACTAGATATGTAGCGAAGCACGCGTTTTCGTGCAAGACTTGTTTTGTTAAAGCGTACTATAAATACCTAATTGTATTGTATTGTATTATTATATTAATTAAAAGCGTAGGTCTGACTGAATAATTATGTGTGCTGCCGTCTAGCCTATAGCATGACGGATGTAAAACTTACAATTTTATTGTTCTTTGTTTCAATACGGCCAATAACTCACGACTGCGTCGCACGATCGAATTACTGAAGAAGAAGAGAACTGTGAGGCAATTCAGATACGCGTTTAATTTCACTGCGCTGTCGGAGTTGCAATAATTTTTTATAGTACGTGAACTCAGGCTCATTCAGACCATCTAATTATTGCGAAGCACCGCGTCACACGCTGTATATATGCCATATGTATAAACAGATTAGGCCTACGTTACAAGTAGGCCTATAATAGAGGTTGCATTTATATAGACTATATGCTACAATAATAATGACAATTCTTATAGCAGCTTTTCTGATTTTTAGCCATGTAATAATATATGATAATCATATCTTTATAGCTATATAGAGAATCTCATGGATATAGCGTTCGTTCGAATAAGGTTAATTAATGCTGCATGCGAGTTAAGTCATATGAGATCTATGGATCAAGTAAGTCAGCCATAATTATCATTGTTAGCGTATACTGCTTGGTAGTCCCCTACCTGGTCTTACTCATTATATGCATACATTGCTACAGCGCTTGTGTTACATAGTGCATAACCTTGCCGTGACGCTTCAAGTTAAATAATGATCAAAACTCATAAATTCAGAACAGAAGCCAGGCTAAAGTGCCATAGATCATAGAAACTAGAGACCAGGGTATACGGCAGGTGTACGGTAGATATGGCCTTTGAAAGAGAACCGTCTTAAGTTTAGACGTGTAGGCCTATCACGTCCAAAGAATTGACAAACCGATCTGAACTGGACTGCAGTTACTATTCCTAAGCCTGGCACCATTCAGCCGCTGCAGAGTTCAGCAGTTTTTCGGATGCGCGGGTCAAAGCAGAAGCCGTATTGTCCATCGATCGATTGCGTATACGGCTATCCAATTATTTTGTATACGGAAGAGTCAACGTATAGACCTGAGACAATTCGGTTCGTTCAAAGTAGTATACTTTTTAAACTATTATTTTGAGGCAGTATCTGAAATCGATTCTTTGTCCAACGGGCAACCAACGTAGGCTATATAGGCCTACATGTATAGGCCTAAGTAGGGAGTCGTTACTTTTTTAAAAGATCAAACCATGATATGAGAGAAACTGGCTGCAGCACGAGAGAGAGAGATAGATATATAGATAGATAGACAGACAGACAGACAGACAGACAGACAGACAGACAGACAGAGATATGTTGTTGTTGTTAATGCTGATGGATACGATGAATGGGACCAATGCATCAAAGCATTCTGTCGAAAGAGACGTAGAATTGCTCGTCAATAGTGTAACCCAGGTACGTCAAGCCTTTTTCATGGCAGACCTGTGGCAATATATTCCAGCAAGTGATGGGCCAGAGTGTTGAAAGCACCAGAAGAAAAATTTGGGTAGGGATCTGGGAGGCACTTAGCGATTCCTATAAATTTTTACTCAGCTAAATCTTAAATGGTGCGTTGCTAGCACGAAGACAGTCACAATCATCAGCATTATTTTGCCTTTGAAATCTCACTTTTGATCTTCCATATCTGCCATGTGCATCAACTAAGACTCATTAAGATTAAAACTAAACAGTGTGCAATTTTATTCTCAAGTTATAAAGTCTGTGGGCAAGTCTACGCGAACCAGAGAAACTAATAATAATAATTTTCGTTTAATCAACAACTCGGTTGACAGACCGCAACCGGTAACAGTGTAGGCCTACAATTATGCAGTTGAAACAATATACCGGAACTCAGATAACAGAATAGGCCTACATAAATCTTAACTATATCAACTGAACAGACAGCCTGCAATACATGGCGCTAATAGCAGCCTACAAAGCAAATCCGCCTAACGGGGACTCGAACTCACTACCTCTCGCACTTTTGGCCAGCTTGTTATCCATTACTCTACCGGGTCCCCAAAATCGTCGGGGACCAGAAATGCGGGAAAACGACTTTTAGCACCGATGATAAAAACGAAGGAAAATGCCTGTGGGTTGGCACATCAACTCACGGGTCGCTCAGAGTCGAGCCCAGCGGAGCAGACGAGCAGCAGACACCGGGAGACACCGCTAGAGGGCGATCGAGTCCCGTGAAGCGGGCGAGCAGCAAATATACCGCTAGAAGGCGCTCGAGTTCGGTAGGGATCGCTCGACAGTCTGGTGTATATCCAACGCGAACGTTTGATAATAATTTAAATTAATTTTAGTTGAGATCTTGACTGCAGCAGAGAATTTTAAGATCCTGACGATTGTTGGTGTTGATGGAAGAGTGCGTGCATGGAGGGGTACATATATATATATATATATATGCTGACCTCTGTTGCTCATCTCGACAGTTTATTCATTCGCTGAGTCATCCCAAATCAACACATATCGTTCAATTCTTTATTCTTAAACACGTTTTATGTCCATCCGAAATCACGCGTCAAACTCTTTGTAAGGATTTGCCCGCGCTCTTGAATGGTGAATTTGCTGAGATTATAATATGGTCCGTGCGAATAGCCTACTCATAAATGGCCTATCAGTAAAGAGACGCCCATCTCTAACTTCCATTTTGCAGTGTTTTGTGCTTATGTTGTCGTATACATATAATATATATAAATATATCGTATGCCGATGATCTATAGGCTTGCGTTGTTAATTAACATCAGTTACAGAATCAAAACATGACCGTCACGTGATCAGCGGTGGCACATCTACAATAAATTAAGCTACTATTCAGTTGTAGGCGCGGTTTTCCACTTCCTGAATCTTGAGCGGGAGTTTATTCGTCGGAGGCTTCAGCAGCAGCAGCAGCAGCAGCAGCAGCAGCAGCAGCAGCTATTAAGTGCTGGTCATGATTAACTGCTGCCGCCTCTGCGTGGTGCCAACTTCCCTCAGCGTCAGTGGAGCATCTCCTTGGAACAGCTGTTCCCGGCGCTAAGCACCGCATCACCAATCACCTCCCGCCCACAACCAGATGCAGGCTGCTCATGTTCCATCCTCCGCTGCAGGTGGTTTCCTTTTCCGGGCACCCACAGGCACGCGGATCTATTGGGGGCGGGAGGTTATTGGGGATTGTGTGGGCGGGTGGAATTTTGTGGATAGACTAAAAGCGCTAATACATCGGCTCATATAATACAAGTAGCAGTCAGCGACATTGCACCAAGTGAATTGCTATAAAAGGAAGCTTGCACTTTTCAGTGATTTCACTGACGACGCTCCTATGATACCGGGTCTGGAGCGTGGATGGTACGTTTCTTTGAACAGAGAGGGCGAACCACAGAAGTCAAAGATCAAGGCCAGATTAAAAACACCTGTTCAACAGCCAATAGTGGGGCATCAGCTAAACAAAAAGTGTGCACATCGTTAGACCATGCTATGAAACCGTGGCAATAGGTTCCTGTTAAAATTTGAAATCATGAGTCATGACTAACCAGTGATATCTCGCTGGAGAACACTTCTTAAGCGCGTGCCGCTTTCCAACAGTTACAATTCTGTGAAGATCTTTCCTTCACTGCATCCAACTAATAAGAACAACTGGCAGGAATCTTTTATCGGTGGAACCCTAACGAAACATTGCTGCAGCGTTAGATGTTGTGTTATGTTTAAACATAAAAGATGCTCCGTGTATAGTTTTTAATCCTTGCCTGATATCAGTATTCGCCACGATTTGCTTGAAGTGCGAAGTCTAAAAAGTATATTCACCGCATCCAGCGTAAATATGAAATCTATCTCCTGACTCATTGAAGCCGCACGTATAGACATCAGCACTATAGACTATGCTGTCTCTGTATGTATATCTATCAAACTGGCCAAAAATATAGGTATTTTATCTCGTATCGCATATAAGTTACCAGCCAGCATATTAACTAACCTATATTACACATTAATCTACCCATATTTAGCATATTGCAACTTTGTCTGGGCCTTAAACTATTCTTCGAGTCTTACCCGTTTGATTATTTTGCAAAAAAGGGCCATTAGACTAATTACTAAATCTCCCTACAAGTGTCATACTGCCCAACTTTTTCTTCTCAACGGTATTTTAACAATAGATCAAATAAGAATATTTCAAACTGGTGAATTCATGTTTCGCTATAGGCATGGCCTGTTACCCCAAACCTTTGCTAACTATTTTAACACCGGTTCGACTATCCATTCTTACAGTACTAGAACAGCCTCCAACTATAGACCGATATTTGCTCACACCAACACTCGCAAGTTCTCAATTAAGACAGCTGGTCCAGCTGTTTGGAACAATCTTTCTATCGATATTCGGGATGCGCCTAATCTCCTCCTCTTTAAAAAACGTTTGCGTGCTCACTTACTCACTTTAAATGTTTAACTATTCCTTTTATTCTGTTTGTTTATCTATAATATTCTTATACTAGATAATATTAATTTGTATTATTCCTTTTTGAACTCTGATGACTCCTACTGCTTATGTTACCAATTTCCACTTATAAATATACTGATGCATAGGTGGCCCTGCTAGCGGGACCTCGGTCCTTTTAGGTCCTTCCTTTGTAGCCCAATTTAGTACTGATCTGAACTTGTATTATGTTATGTTTTTTTTCTTACTTGGGAGCAATAAAAACTTATGTTATGTTATGTTATGTTATAACATAAATTTTGTCAGTTCTCGAAAACCGTTTCATGTGGAGTTCCACCCTCTGCATGCAGCCATAATATATCATGAAAAACGCAAATGAATCATCTAAAACAGTGGTTCCCAACCAGTGGCCCGCGGGCCAAAAGTGGCCCGACAGGCCTAAGCAAGTGGCCCTCATATCTAAAAGAATTTTTCTTAAATATGTGAAAAGGTTGACAATTTTGACAGGATAGAACACATAATTAGTTTTTGTTATACAAATGATTTTATTTTGACGTCTATATATAAATAACATCAAACATTCTATTTTGATTCAACTATAACTATTTTTATGCTTTTAGTTAATTAAATTTTAGCCCTGTGACCCCTAATGTCCTTCAACTACGAAAAAGTGGCCCTCGTGTCCTCCAACTTATAAAAAGTGGCCCTAGAGTCAAAAAGGTTGGGAACCACTGATCTAAAACGACGCCACAAGAATGCTTGTCTAAGTCTCCATAGGCCCTATGGCAGAATTCATTCAATTCAATTCACCACAACGGAGCAGACAATAAGAACGTCTGTCCGCCTGAAAGTTGATACAAGGAGTCTGTATCTGTATCTGTATCTGTATCATGTCTCTACTGAAGTTCAATACAGCGTTGCAGAGTCTCAGACTCTCAGACAACTGAGACAAGACTTCAGAGGACAATTTACTTGGACTCGTGATGTCGATGGAGGCTTTCCTCAGCTGACTCAGTCGGTTCTTTGTAGGACACAAACGCGTTGAATGATGCAAGAAATCCCGTCAGATCTTGTATATACATGTATATATGCCTGTGTATGTATATACACGCCTGCGCATGGTTGATGAAGGAAAGTTACTAGTTCCTTTGAAACAGGTCAGATTATTTATATATATATATTATATATATATATATATATATATATATGCCGCACTCGTGGCACGTTGACGTTGATAAGGAACCTGTCATATACTCGCGCCCTTTGAAGAAAGATTATAAGTTGATGCAGCTGAAATTCACTGACAACACCATCGACAACACGATGCATTTCAAAGAAAAGATTTCGACAGCGATTTAGGATTTGGTGTAAGTATACATGGTTGTGTAAACAGCAAACACAAACTGTATGTAGGCTAGGCCTATACGGTTGAAAATCACAAATAAAATAATAAAATAGATGTGGTAGACCTATATGTTTTAAATACTATCAGCATTATTAGCATAGGCCTACATTTCAGGGATCCTGGATAGGCCTATAATTATGACGCTGTTAGTTGTGCTTACCGTAGCCTACATATACGTGCGAGAGCCACCCAGTTGCTTCTCAAGTAATTAGAACCTAAGTTGCTTAGCCTATACACTTGACTGGATGATGCTCTTTTAATGACTCTTAATATCACTTAAAGGCCTTGAGAAGAATGCGACATCTATGAAGACGTTACTTGCAATCACAGCTCAGGAATAATCTGTTCAATGTATCATGTGACTGTCACTTTTTATAACTCATATATACGGCGCCTTTTTCTTCGGCCTCGACTGATGTTGCTTTAGAAATTTTATCATCATCATAATTTTCATCATCGTCATCGTCATCGTCATCATCATCATCATCATCATCAAGTAGTGAAGGACTACGGCTGATAGGACTGATTGCTTTTTAATTACCCCACTGACGGGACTAATTGCTTTTTAATTACCCCGCTGACAGGACAGATTGCTTTTTAATTGCTTTTACGACTACCACTGACGGGACTAATTGCTTTTTAATTGCTTTATGACTACTACTGACGGGACTAATTGCTTTTTATTACCCACTGACGGGACTAATTGCTTTTTAATTACCACTGACGGGACTAATTGCTTTTTATTGCTGACTAATGACTTCTTTGATGTGCTTACTAATGACTTTTTATGATCGGCTGTCCCAGGAACGCGGTCCTTTGATGTGCTGACTAATGACTTCTTTGATGTGCTTACTAATGACTTTTTATGATCGGCTGGTCCAGAAATATTTACGACCGACTTCCTTTGATGTATAATAGCTAATGACTTTATTTACATCCAACGGAGCCCTTTGATGTTCAACAGCTTCATTTAATGTCTTTCTTGTTGTCAATCGTTAGAACACATTTGTAACTACTCATCACAGCTCTCCTTCAGCATGCAAGTCCTATTCCATTACACAACATGACTGGACACTTTTTTATCATACAACTCTTGGCATAATTATATCCAATAGAAACATTTCTACTCGCACACAACCAACTTTATGAACTATATAAGCACGACCCTTTTTTCATTTACAATCATTTGATTATTCTTACGTTCGTAAGAGCAGCAGCAGCAGCAATTGATATGTGTCCAGATATTAGTAAATGTGAAATGGATGCTTTTGGAAACTACAGATGCGAATGTGTAATGTGTCAAGCTGAAGACGATGATGCAAGCGATCACAGTGAAGATGAAAACGTTGTAAAGTATAGCACTATGAAACTTAAAGCGGAGAATGAAAGATTGAAGAAATCTGTTATCTGTATAGTCTGTAAAGAAAAGCAAGTGCAGTCCTTATCTCTTCCATGTGCGCATGTGAACATGTGCGACCCCTGCGCGGACATTGCAACACACTGCCCCTCTTGCGGTGAGCGCATTCTTGGAACTGTCAGAATATACCTCGTATAAAAAGCTCTGTATGATTCAAAAGATATTTACTTTTAAAATGGATCCCACATGGTCACATCCTTTCTCTGCTATAATCAGCGGACCTAGCGGCTGTGGAAAAACCAATTTCACTTTACGTTTTATAGATCATTTAGGATATATGGTCAAACCTGCAATAGAAAAAATTATTTGGTGCTATGGAATCTATCAAGAAATCTTTGATAAATACACACAAGTTCAATTTCACGAAGGTTTGCCAGACTTGAGTATTTTCGATGGTAAGCAGAAGACACTGCTCATTTTAGACGACCTTATGAGTGAGACGGATGAGAGAGTTACCAAATTGTTTACAAAGATTAGCCATCATATGAATGTTTCCATACTCTACCTGACGCAGAACCTTTTCTATAGCGGAAAGCATACAAGAACAATCAGTTTGAATGCTCATTACTTTGTACTCTTCAAAAATGTTAGAGACAGCACACAGGTTGCAATACTCGCACGACAGATGTTTCCCGGTAAGGCCAATTTCATGATAGAAGCATTCCATGATGCGACTATGGCACCTTTCGGTTATCTTTTGGTCGATCTGAAACCGGAAACTGACGATCGCTGTCGCATAAGGACAAACATTTTCCCAGGCGAGACGCATTATGTCTATGTAAGGAAATGAATATAAACTCCTGCTCCAGCAGCATCTCTCATTCATTCAAAATGTGCGAATCCATTGAGGAGAAATTTGAGAAACTCAGACTGCTTAAAGAATCTTCGCCTAAAGTAAGGAAGCGAATTTTAAAGGACTGTAATTCTTCACTGCTTTACTGTCTATGTGAGTGCGCACTCAACGTTTTAAAAGGTACTGTACATTTGAAAGATGCTCAGAAGAAAAGACTCGGTCGATTCAAACACAAGCTGAGAAAGCTTGCCTCTAAGAAGACGCGCGTGAAAATTAAGAAACGTTTAGTGCAGACTGGTGGATTCCTAGGAGCCTTGCTAACCCCTGTGCTTTCTTTTCTGGGCACATTGCTGAATAATAAAATATAGTATGGAACATACAAAGAAAATGGTGCTGGTGGAGCCTAGGCAGATAGAGAAATGGAAAGAAACGATGCTAGACAAAACATTGTCGAACTTGGATACGCAGATGTATGATATTCTGCATAGGAATATTGCAGACGATGATAAAGCCAAACTATATACCAACAGTTTGAGTCGTTACTTGAACATTGATAAACCCTCTGTAGTTACAAAGTTTGAAACTGTAGAAAAGGTGGCGGCGGCGGCGGCGGCAACTCCTGATGAAACTGTCAAAGCTAGCAGCATAGAGGCACAAGTCTTGGAAACTGTCCCAAAGAAATGGAAAACACAAGCTGCGACACTCTTGTCGCACATGAAGAGCATTCCCGATTTGTCGTGGACTTCTAAAGGTGAACTTATTTTGAAGGATGCAACTATTCCGAAAACGCACATGGTCGATTTGGTGAACGATCTTATGAGAAAACGCACGACGACGTCCGCACCCACGGGATGGCGTCTCTTAGCCGAAGCTCTGAAAGATTCAAACATTCCTCGCGAGCTGATAGGAAATCAAGAACGCTGGTCGTATATTAACGATTCCACGCAGGACTCGACACCAGTTACGCCAAAGAGCATTCACGGTAAACAGCACCTTCCCTCGCTGTCGTCAACTTCTTCGTCCTGGCTGACTTACTGATGGAGTCATATTTCGATCCCAAGACTCCTGGAAGCTTAGCCGGCGTGTCGGCATTTCAAAAATATTCTGACTTTAAAACTAAAGACGTTAAAAATTGGTTGATCAAACAAGATGCATACACACTACATAAGCCTGTTAGACTGAAATTTAGAAGACGAAAAACGTTCGCGCCAGGTATTGACAATCTGTGGCAAGCGGACTTGGCGGATCTTTCTGCATTGAGCAAACATAATGATAAAAATAAATACATTTTAACCTGTATAGATGTCTTGTCTAAATACGCTTGGGCGGTCCCACTAAAATCAAAGTCCGCCGCAGACTTGGTCGAAGCTTTTTCATTCATTCTTTTAGATAGACAGCCGGCTAATTTGCAAACTGACAAGGGAACAGAGTTCATTAATAAAAGCTTTCAATCCATGCTACGTAAAAATTCTATTCGTTTTTACACATCCGAAAATAGCGACATAAAAGCCTCTGTGGTCGAGCGATTCAATAGAACTCTTAAGACCAAGATGTGGAAATACTTTACTTATAAGAATACATATAGATATATAGATATTTTGCAAGATCTCATGCATTCTTACAACAACACGTATCATAGATCTATAGCCATGACACCCAATCAGGTTTCTAAGGATAACGAAAATATTATCATAAATCGTTTGTACGGCGAGAAGAAGCGCCCTGCCAATTGGAAATACGAAGTGAACGACAAGGTTAGAATCGCAAAGGCTAGGATAGCATTCCAGAAGGGATACTTGCCAAGCTGGTCGACGGAAATCTTTAAGATTGTAAGTCGTGTGCCTACCGACCCCGTAACCTATGAAGTCGAAGATTTAAGCGGTGAAAAAATAAAAGGGAAATTCTACGAATTTGAGTTGCAAAGAATTTTAAAGGACGACGATATTTACACGGTCGAAAAAATTCTGAAGAGTCGTAAGCGGCGTGGCAAGACAGAGTATTTTGTAAAGTGGAAAGGATACGAAGACAAGTTCAACTCGTGGACTCAGGATATATTCAAAGTCTAGAAAGGATTTCTCACAGTCTGCCAGAGTAGGCGATCGACAATGGCGCATTTTTATCTCACCCTGCCTAGCAACAGCTCCATGAGACATTTTCCCGACAATACTACAGCACACTTTACAACGAGATTGGAAAATGCCGTCTCCCTCAAAGGGCGTTGGGAAGTTGCGCTTCTGCAAATGCAATATCCGCACACCTGGTACAACATGCAAGCTGGCCAGGGCGACTTTACATTTGCCCAAATGCCTAAAAGAGGAGCCTTCGATGCCGTGTGCACCTCTATCCAGCGCTCCTGGCAGCTACCGGCCGGCTACTACGAAAATATTGCTGCTGTAGTAGATGCCATAAATAAGAATATAGAGGATGAAGCCGAATTGCATTCGCTCGAAAAATATCCGAAATTTAGATATGATGCCATAACGAAAAGAGTCTGCGGTAAAATAAATCTCGCTGCACGTGTAACCTTCTCAGAGCACTTGTGCAATATTTTAGGTATAGATGAAAGACATAAAGTTATCGAAAACAACAATTACGGCGCATATTTTTATCACGAGCGTTACGAGGATTATATTAAAGCGTGGGACGAGGTGCCCGACTGGGAATGGCAATCTGATTACAGCATCGATATAAATCCGAGCTTTTCGCGTATATACGTATATTGTAATGTGCTTGAATCTGTTGTGCTTGGTGATTCGAAAGCGCCATTACTCCGCATAGTTAATATAGAAGATAAAAGTGATGATAATGTGCACGTCTTGTACAAGTCCGCTTTATACGTACCTATTCAGCAGAAGAATTTCGATTCGATAGAAATATATATGAGAGGCGATAATGGAAAAGCAATCCCATTCGAGCATGGGAAGTCGTTCGTTGTACTACATTTCAGGCAGTGCAAAAATTTCAGTCTTCTGTAAATCATGGCACACTTCTATCTCACCCTGCCTAGCAACAGCTCCATGGCATTTTATCCGAATAATACAGTAGCACAATTTACAACACGTTTGGAGAATTCCATCTCTCTAAGCGGCGATTGGGAAGTTGCTCTTCTTGAAATACAGTACCCTCATACGTGGAACAATTTAGAAAGTGAAGACGGTGGAATATCGTACATGCATACCACGTTTACCGAAAGCGGCGCAATGCAGCCCAATCCTGTGCATAAGAGAAGGCGCTTGCCGACCGGCTACTACGAAACGCCGCTCCATCTTATAGATTCCATAAACAAATTTATAAGAGGCGTTGCCGAAGAAAATGATTTGCTCGAATTTCCAAAATTTAGATACGATCCTGTGTCGAAAAGATTTACGGGCGATATAAACAAAGGTGTAAAGATACATTTTTCGCGTGCTTTATGTTCTATGCTTGGCATCGATGTTCGGCAGATTCCTATTGTCAACTACGGTCAGGACGGCGAGGCCTTTATTGAATTTACCGGCGATAGAACTTGCGATATAAATCGAAGCTTTTCTTCACTGTATATTTATTGCGACGTGCTCGAACATGTTCCTGTGGGAGATACAAAGGCGCCATTACTCAGAATCGTTAATGTTAGTGGAAAAGCTGGCGACAACGTGCGCATGATCTACGAAAAGCCCATCTACATACCTCTGCAGCAGAAGAATTTCGACTCTATAGAAGTGAATATAAGGACGGATACCGGCGATCCAGTTTCATTCGAAAGCGGAAAGTGTATCGTCACATTACATTTCAGACACTGTAAAATTCCATATCTTTTACAATGAAAAAGCCATTCTGCTGCGACGCGAGTCGTTTGGCATACGAAGACTATTATATGCAGCAAAGCGGCGATGGCATGCCGTTTTTTCAGGGCGCGCGTCTTCAGCGGGGTCATGGCCTGGGCAGCTTTCTTAGCGGGCTCTTTAGAAGCGCGTGGCCACTTATACAGACGGGTGCTAAAGCGCTTGGGAAACAAGCGTTGAGAACAGGTCTTCAGATTGCGAACGATGTGGCGGACGGTGATCACATCATTGAGGCTGCCAAGCGCCGTGTACCAGAAGGTATAAAGGCCTTTACATCTTCAAACGATTTTAATGTTCAAAGTGGTAACGGAGGGAAAAGACGTAAGCGCTCTCTGAGAAGAAATAGGAAAAGAGTCAAGGAAGATATATTCGGTGTAGTTTAAAAATGGCATTCGTTCATCCCCAGTCCTGCGAGTGTGCAAAGAGCGAACTTGATCTTTTCAGCGTTCCTCCTACGCAGACCAGTATAGAATCTGGGTCGTACGTGGAATATAATCCAATAGCAACGATATCACAGGGCACGCCTATAGAATTTAGCATAACAGGCGCAGGCCAAGATTACCTAGATCTGTCTAACACGCAGCTTTACGTTAGAGCCTCTATCGTTCGAGCGAATAACGAAGCTATAGATGCTGAAGATCATGTTGGACCTATCAATCTTTTCCTACACAGCCTTTTTTCCGAAGTTGATATAACTCTAAACGATACGCTGGTCACTTCTTCAAACAACACGTATGCATATAGAAGCTATCTTGAGACTCTGCTCAGCTACGGCACGTCAAGCAAAAATTCTCAACTCACCTCTGCACTCTTTTACAAAGATACCGCCAGACGCTTCGAAGAAAACAATCCGCACGACGATGCCGGTACGAACGTAGGATTCAAGAAACGCAGTGCTCTGACGGACGAAGGCCGCGTTGTCGATATGCTGGGTGGCATTCACAGCGATCTCTTCTTTCAGGAAAGATTCTTGCCAAATGACATTAATATAAAAATACGACTCATAAGAAATAAAGATTCATTCTGTCTAATGTCCTCGATGCCTGGTGCGTCATACAAAGTAAAAATATTGGAATGTAAGTTGTATGTCAGAAAAGTCAAGTTAAGCCCGTCAGTATTCCTAGCGCATGCCAAAGCGCTAGAGATTGGAAATTTGAAGTTTCCCATTCGAAGGGTTGTTTGCAAGACTTTTACTGTTCCTAGAGGAAATCTGGACGTTACGCAAGAGTGTCTTTTCACCGGTCAGCTTCCCACTCGTATTGTTTTTGGTTGCATTGATAACGACTCATTCAACGGTGTTTACACGAAGAATCCGTTCAATTTCAAACATATGAATCTGTCACAATTAAAAGTATATCTGGATGGGCAGCAGCAAAGTATAAAACCATTGGAAACTAACTTTACAAATAATCAGTTTGTGAATGCGTATGCATCGCTTTTCATGGGCACTGGCAAGTGGCAAAGGGATGAGGACAACGATATAAGCAGAGAAGATTACGCACACGGCTATTGCTTGTACGCATTTGATTTAACTCCCGATTTGGCCGAGGGTGGACATTTCAACCTGCTTAAAAGTGGAAACGTCCGTGTGGACATGAAATTTGCACAAGCCTTGGATGCTACCATAAACGTCATCGCCTTTGCAGAATTTGAAAATATCCTTGAGATAGACAGATCGCGAAACGTCCTTTTCGACTACACTAACTAAAAAGGAAGAATATGGATGGCATTACGATAGAAAATTTTCTGCGGCGAGATCCGAGGTGTGCACCCATGTTCTTGGGCGTTTTCGCCAGCGATCGCCTACCTACAACGATCAATAGAAATAGACCGTTTATAATTGTATGCAATACAGACAGATATGGTCAACCTGGTATACATTGGATAGCAATGTATATTGAAAGTCCTGAGTATGGCGAATACTTTGATTCCTTCGGCAGAGCTCCAGATATTCCATTCAGACGATTTTTACACAAATATTGTTCAAATTGGATATATACAACTAAACAGCTTCAGAGCGTGACAAGTCGTTTCTGTGGACATTATTGCATTTTCTATTCGCTACATAGAGCTAGAGGTTATAACGTCAATGCGATTTGCAACAAGTTCAGTACCGATACAGGGTTGAACGACTTTTTAGTGCATAGATTTGTTTGTGAAGTTTAAGAATAAAAGTTGTACGAATTTAAAAGAGTTGTGTGTGTTCTTTATTCTTCATAGTGAATGGGGTGTATCCTTTGATTAATAAAGTGGCAGAAGAATAATTGTATATGTCTCGAAATGCTGCAAGTACTTTTAGTCATCAAAAGCGGTCATTAGCTAAAACACATCAAAGGAAGTCAGTCGTAAATATTTCTGGACCAGCCGATCATAAAAAGTCATTAGTAAGCACATCAAAGAAGTCATTAGTCAGCACATCAAAGGACCCCGTTCCTGGGACAGCCGATCATAAAAAGTCATTAGTAAGCACATCAAAGAAGTCATTAGTCAGCAATAAAAAGCAATTAGTCCCGTCAGTGGTAATTAAAAAGCAATTAGTCCCGTCAGTGGGTAATAAAAAGCAATTAGTCCCGTCAGTAGTAGTCATAAAGCAATTAAAAAGCAATTAGTCCCGTCAGTGGTAGTCGTAAAAGCAATTAAAAAGCAATTAGTCCCGTCAGTGGGTAATAAAAAGCAATTAAAAAGCAATCTGTCCTGTCAGCGGGGTAATTAAAAAGCAATTAGTCCCGTCAGTGGGGTAATTAAAAAGCAATCAGTCCTATCAGCCGTAGTCCTTCACTACTTCATCATCATCATCATCATCATCATCATCATCATCATCATCATCATCATCATCATCATCATCATCATCATCATCGTCGTCGTCATCATCATCATCATCATCATCATCACCATCGTCATCATCATCATCATCATCATCATCATCATCGTCGTCATCATCATCATCATCATCATCATCATCATCATCATCATCATCATCATCATCATCACCACCATCTTTATTATGATCATCGTCTTCATCATCATCATCAACAACATCATTACGATTATCATCAGCAGTACCATCAATCCATCATCATTATCCTTTTCATGATCATGATCATGATCATCATTGTCATCCATCATCATCATCGTCGTCGTCATCATTACTATTATCATCATCAACAACACTAACATCATTATCATAATCATTCGGTTACACTATAGATCATATTAAATGATAACAGTTTGTTTATGTGAGAGCCATGGATGCGTGTATATGCTTGGCTATAGGCCTACGTACGTGTTGTTATAAATGCCATTCGTGACGAGCTAAGTGATGTTTGATGGAAGGATTGTTCTGAACGATACTGTATACAGCTTGTTTATTGTTCAGATTACAGAAATATATATGTCATAAGTTGCAAGCGGTGAATCTTCTCGCTTGAAAGTGCTAAGATTCGTGTTACGCACAGATGAAAGAACCGCGCGAACAGCCAAGCCATTATATACATCCGACCATGTATACATGTAGCATGAGAGTATAGTATACTATACGTGTGTATACCTGGGAGCTCTTTTGATGGCGCCAGACTCCGTGGAGGAGGTGCTTGAATGTGGTGTGTGGTGGGTGTGTGGGAGGGAAGTGAAGGGGAAGAGGAAGACGACGAGGAAGAGGAAGAAAATCCGATGGGGCAAGAGGTGAAGTCGGGGAGGGATGAGGTATTGGGTGGGGGAGGAAAGAAAGTGAATTTCGTCTTATAAATAGCATGTAACTGTAGACTTCTGTATATGCACCCATGTAATTTTCAATATGTTGGGTCTACGGTAAGACAATGACACTCACAAAGACAGACAGACAGACAGATAGACAGACACACAGACAGACAGACAGACATACAGACAGACAGACAGACAGACAGATAGACAGACAGACAGGCAGACAGGCAGACAGATAGACACACACATACATATGTACTAAGACAGGTATTCGAAAAGAAGCAGATCAAAGTAGATATACATGCTTATAAAGCAGACTGACTTAAAAGAGGCAGGTATATCATGTATAAGAATTACATATATATTATAGGCAGACACACGTAGAGTGAGGAAGAGGCATAGTGGCCTATAGAACATCAGGAACAAGACATGTACATAACGACATGACAGAAGACACCTAGACAGACATGTAGACAGACACGTAGACAGGCAGTGGACTATTATATATCTAAAAACATACAAAATCTGACATTATAGGCTGAAAGAGGACGAAACGGAAAGCAACGCTGACAAACAGACGTACTCTTATAGGTCCTATAATGTATCATGCAAGCGTTTAAAAAGTATCGGCGGGCCGAGGTCTAAACGCTAAGATTGATGGAGATGGGGCTGAGGTTAAGCAAAAACTCAAGGATGTCAGGTTTTATGATTTTATGACTCAAAGACATGCGTGAGAAGTCGGCTGCTGTAGCCACGGTGTAGACAGATCCTATACGACATCAGGGAAGCGAAAGAACCGATTTCTGCAGAGGAATCTCTCTCAACCCTCCATGGATGAGAGGAGTTGGTTGAGTTGCATGAAAGATTGCGCGTGCACTTTAATACGCCTAAGTTACATGCATTTCCTCTTAAAGTTGTTCTAAAAATTCGTATCATGTATGACTGATCTAGACTTCTACAGATGTATAGAGTCTATGCATTATGCAACAACCAGGCAATATGCCAACATTAAAGTATACATATATCGACACTTGCTCATGTCTGTTGTGGATATATATATATATATTATATACATATATATATATATATATATATATATTACGTACATCAGAAGCATTAGATTTCATTTATATATATAGTAAGCTTTCAAGAAGTTATAAGAGGACGCCTATACGGACCAGAGTGAGAGGCAGCAAAAGCGAACTATGACGTCATTGTGTGTACTCGGCAGGATACTTAAAATGTGAAAAATCTCAGAATACAATTAGGCTATGACAAGTAACAGTGGTGAGTCGGTGGTACACAGCCTACGATGTATAGCCTACGTGCACGGTGACGAAGATGACGATGAAAACTTATCTGATGAGAATGAAATGATGATGACGATGATGACGATGACGATGATGATGACGATGATGATGATGATGATGATGACGATGATGATGATGATGACGATGACGACGACGACGACGACGACGACGACGATGATGATGATGATGATGATGATGACGATGATGATAATGATGACCACCACCACCAATGTGGTGATGGTGGAACCAGTTGCAGGGCAATCAACTGATAACGGCTGCAGTTAAGAAATAGGGGACTACGACGACGACGCCCGTAGGAGGAACTGACACCAGAATCAAACGAGATTGAGGTTCCATCAGGCCACATGTGGGCAGCAGAGGGTCAACGTGAGAAAGGTTCCTGCCCTCGGGTGCATGAAAAGGTCCGCTAGTGTAACCCGAATCCGTCTTCCAACCCCCCCTCCCCCCACCCAATCTCACTCTGGTCCCCTGCCTATTCTTACCCCGCCCAGATCATGCCACACCTCCTTGATTTTATCGTCGCTATAATCTGGCTTTAAGACGAGGTGCGATAAGCCGCAGGAAATGCCGATTAAAGCGAGAGGATATATATCATTAGCAGCAGCTTGGCGGCAACCCATCAGGATCATTAACTTCAGCGCGAACGTCCACACTTGGCTACCGGCACTAATAACGAAATCCGGTTCCTTCTTTGTGGCGCTGAGGTATAAAGTCTGTGTTGAAATATCTGTCTAATATACAGACGCCGCCCAAAACAAAATGGAGGTGTTCTTGGTCTCACTAGCTGTATTTCGAAGATAACCTCAGAAAACATGCTGCATGTAGGCTATACAAGTATACATGTAAAATTTACAACTTCGTATACTGTCCATAGCGTAAGGCAGGGGCCTCAAACACGCGGCCCGCGGGCCGCATGCGGCCCGCGAACCCGATTAATGCGGCCCGCGAACAGCCTCCTGGTTTTTGATTTTTAGAAATTATAAATCGGTTTAAAAGAATTTTGCAGTTCCTTTACGATTTGAACCAATGTTTAAACTGCTTTCTACTCCTCTTGCTGTGGACATTGAGTCCCCAACAGCAGATATATAGGTATAATTAATATGCAGATGGATTTAGTGTAGACCTAGGCTACCTTCAGTGCGATGCAACGCCGAAGCAGAAGTATGCTACAGCGAAGTTTTATGCCGGTGTCGCAAAATAGAGTATTTCCGTAATAATTGTATCTCCCCAGATGATGAGAAGTTGAAAAATGTCACTTCCGCGTGTGTTTATTTTTGCAAATTAACTTCCATTTGCTTGGTTTTGAACAATGACACTAACAGGTAGGCCCTATGCTTATTCCTATAATTTTGGTGACTTAGGTTTAGAGGACTTAAAACACTTCAGAACACCCAGAGTCTCTTGGCCTAACTAAATTCGAGTTGAATTACTCTGAACATTGCCTAGGATACTTAAAAAATTAGAGTCATTTTAAATTTTGATTACAGCATTATTTCTTCAACAATAGCGCCCATGCATTTTTCGATTATTGTGGATAGAATGTTTTTTTCAATTTTGTTTGTAGTACCATTATAGTTACACTTAAAATATAATAGATCTATTATTCTATTATGTGAATTTTGCAGGGTCATATCATCATTACAGTATTGTATGCTGCAATGACACATAACTTATTTTATAGTTTCACGTGCATGAGAATATTTTTATGTTGCGGCCCGCGAGTCATTAAAAATTTCCAAATGCGGCCCACATGCTGACTTGAGTTTGAGACCCCTGGCGTAAGGCTATAGTACGTAATGACTTGAAATCCTGGCATATTCGTGTAAATATCCTTACCATTGATATTGCAGGAGGCCTATAACAGAGTCGACAGGTATTATTAACAAAAGGATGTACGTGCTATTTCATAGTTTTGGTCCACATGAAGAAATTGGCTATATACCTATCATGAAGTATTTTTTAGGTGTCTCAGCCATAAAGTGAGTCGGTCGGTCAGTCAGTCAGTCAGTCAGTCAGTCAGTCAGTCAGTCAGTCAGTCAGTCAGTCAGTCGGTCGGTCGGTCGGTCGGTCGGTCGGTCGGTCGGTCAATCAATCAATCAATCAATCAATCAGTTAGTAAGTAACTTATCTGTTTGCTAAGCGTATCCCGCAGTTGGCCGTTTGTGAGGCGCCCTTGTAGCGGTATGGCCGTGTTACGGCGCCATATAAATTGTCGTTATTATTATTATTATTATTATTATTAAGTAGGCCGAGTCATGAGTCAGTGAGTCGGTCACAAAATATATAGTTTTGGTATACTTGTCGTGTCCGCATGCATGACTCTCTGTTAGTATCAAGACACAAAGAAGGGGGACGGACTTTAACACCGGACAAAAACCTCGGAACAAAAACCTCGGACAACCCCCCTGGACAAAACCACAGGGTAGGACATGTTACGTAGCCTACAAGTGGTCATCCTCCGAACGTCGGTCCTAAGTTCAAATTATATCTGTTGGTCGTATACACAGGTTGGATTTATGAAAGAATTCTTGCAAAATAGAGGTCGGATTTATATAAATTAATTTTTTACTTAAATGGAGCTGGATTGATGAAAAACAATTGTTAACCTATCTAAATCAAGATGCAAAATAGAAGTTGGATTGATGAATAACAATTGATATCTAAATAGAAGTTGGATTGATGAATAACAATTGATATCTAAATAGAAGTTGGATTGATGAAAAGCAATTGTTATCTAAATAGAAGTTGGATTGATAAAAACATGAAAATTAATTTTAATTATTGCTATTTAAATAGAAGCTGGATTGATCAAACGAATTTTTGCCTAAATGGATGCTGGATTGATAAAAAATAATTGTTATCTAAATAGAAGTTGGATTGACAAAAACAATTATCGCTATTTAAATGGAAGCGAATTAAACGAATTTTCGAATATCGCAAACTGGACAATTGCGTTTTATGAATTGACTACAGAAATAGGCAATTTGCACAGTAAAGGGGTTATAAAGTGTCCGTGGGGTTTTGTCCTATAGGCTAAATCTGGAGGTTTGTCTGAGGGTTTGTCCGGTGGGAGGGTTGTCCTGGAGGTTTTGTCCAAGAGGACATACACTCCAATGTGGACATCTTCAGACAAGAACATTTTAGGGTCTTCTATTATAGAGTTGAATGCAGTTTGAGTCCAACTGAAGCAAAAATATTTTCACCAATCCAACTTTTATTTGAGCAGCGATAAAATCATGTTCATCACTTCATCAATCCAAATTCTATTTAAGCAAAAAATTCGTCGTTCCGCTCCGAATAATCAGCTCCGAATTGCCCGCTCAGAATTGCCAGGCTCCGAATTGTCCGGACACTGTCAGCAGCATAGGTCTATAATCACTTGTTTTATGAGTCAATCACTGCACAAGCTGGGCACATGTGTCGATTGTATATATTATAGGGACGTTATTTACAAGAAGTTGGCAAACTTCGTATAATATAATGAAAATGGTTTAGGTCTTTAGTTTTCATCTGCAATTGATCTGCAAAAAATCTTTGGATTTCTGAAGACGAAGCTCCGATAAAAATGATTGAAGAGGGAAAGCAAGTGAAATAATGTATACGCTCTAACATTGCATCGCACAGATTCAATTTGAAATGGTCACTTTATGAATTATATGTTCAACAGTTGCAATGCACAGTTACACATGACCCTTTGCGTGGATTGAATCACGACGATTGGCTCTGTTTAAAACTTCAAAGTAGTTTGTTTGCATGGGATAATAATTATTGAGTCTCATGACATGCAGGCGACACACATCTCGACTGATGCCGTGTCCTATATACTACATGACGAGTACAATAATTATTTTAATTTTAAATTTCTATATTATATCGACTTGTAGTTCGACTTGTAAAGAAATACTGGTCCATACACATTACACAACCTCCACTAGAGTATGGTCGAGTGATTTGCACACTTTCACCTTCAGGAAACGTTTGCAAACATGTCAGAAGATATAGAATTGAATTTGCTAAAAATTAGTCGTTCCCATTACTCTCATGCATATAGCTTACTGGACTGCACTTCTTCGTCTTCGTCTTCTTCTTCGTCGTCGTCTTCTTCTTCTCCTCCTCCTCCTTCTTCCTATTCTTCTTCTTCCTCTTCTTCTTCTTCTCCGCCTTCTTCTTCTGCTTCTCCCCCTCCATCTTCTTCTCCTCCTTCTTCTTCTTCTACTTCTTCTCCTCCTCCTCCTCCTTCTTCTTCTTCTTTTTCTTCTCCACCTCCTCCTCCTCCTCCTCCTCCTCCTTCTTCTTCTTCTTCTTCTTCTTCTTCTTCTTTTCTCCCCTCCTCCTTCCTCTTCTTCTTCTTCTTCTCCTCTTTCTTCTTCTTCTTCTGCTTCTTCTCCTCCTCTTCTTCTTCTTCTTCTTCTTCTTCTTCTTCTTCTTCCTTTTCCTCTCTTTCTTCTCCTTTTCCACCTTCCTCTTCTTCCTCTTCTCCTCCTCCTCCTCCTTCTTCTTCTTCTTCTTCGTCTCCTCCTTCTTCTTCTTCTACTTCTCCTCCTCCTCCTTCTTCTTCCTCTTCTTCTTTTCTTCTCCACCTCCTCCTCCTCCTTCTCCTTCTTCTTCTTCTTCTTCTTCTTCTTCTTCTTCTTCTTCTTCTTCTTTTCTCCCCTCCTCCCTCCTCTTCTTCTTCTCCTCCTCTTTCTTCTTCTTCTGCTTCTCCTCCTCCTCCTCCTTCTTCTTATTATTCTTCTTTTCCCTCTCTTTCTTCTCCTTTTCCACCTTCCTCTTCTTCTTCTTCTTCTTCCTTTTCCTCTCTTTCTTCTCCTTTTCCACCTTCCTCTTCTTCTTCTCCTACTCATCCTTCTTCTTCTCCTCCTCCTTCTTCTTCTTCTTCTCCTCCTCCTCCTCCTTCTCCTTCTTCCTGCTCTTCTTCTCCTCCTCCTCCTTCTTTTTCTTCTTCCTATTTTTATTCTTCTTCTCCTCCTTCTTCTTCTCCTTCTGATTCTCCTCCTCCCATTCCTCCTCCTCCTCCTCCTCTTCCTCTTCTTCTACATCCTCTTACTCTACCCTCTAACGCCTCATCTACCCCATATACTTCCTCCAACTTCTCCTACTCTCACACTTCTTCTTCTTCTCCTTCATCTTCTTCATTTTCATCTTCACCCTCCTCTTTGTTTTCTTAATTCTTACCGCAAATTTACATTGAGCCACTTCAAGAGAAACTCCTCAGAGTCGGTCCAGACCTGACTGCACCAACCCATGATCAAGGCAAACTACTTTCGAACGCTTGCGGAAAATGGCCAAAAACAGACTCATTACTTTGCTGGGGTATACATATTTCCCCCCTCAAAGTCCGATCCACACCTCATAGCGGTGAGGGGGTGTAACAGTTAAGTAGGGGATTGCCTGCTAGGGTTATGCCATCAGTGGTGAAGGTTCTGGCCGAAGTACCGCCTTGGGCGCTATGCGAGGTGGAACCCTGAACAATTGGCTAACGTGGACGGCAACTGTCTTGGGCTAGACATTAAATTGCAAGCGGAATTTTGGGCAGCAGCAAAATTCCTAACGGAGGTCGGCGGAGGAAACATCTGACGGCGTTCAACGGCGATTTTCGACTTCATGGATCGACAGATATCGAGTCACACTGCGAGTTCGATCAAAGATTGAGGAGCTTAATCGAACTCATCTCTTTCCCTCGACGAACATGCATGTATACATATTCGATGGGCTAACAATGGCACGGCGAAGCTGTTATGGAAAACTGTGAATGGGAGTTGAAGTCATAGTGACAACCATGGAGGGACAATCAGGCAGTGTTTAATCTAGACGTCTCTGGGGGGGGGGAAAGTTCCCCCCCCCAGGATTGACATTTCCCCCCCCAGAAAAAATTGACAAAATGATATTGGTTTTTAGTCACTATTCTCATCATTGTTTTACATTAAGTGTTATAATATACCGTGATATTATTTACTATTATATGATTATAATGACATTATTTACTACTATAATATATGATATTATCATGTTGCAATGAGTGTAACTTACTGTAGGCCTACATATTTATAAACACCATTTTTGCCTGACTAAAAACAAAGATGACATCCTCTCCAGAAAAATATGACAAAGTGATAATAGTTTTTACTTGCTGTTTACATCACCACATTACATGCATTGTTATAATAATATACCGTAATATTATTTACTATTAGGCCTATATGGTAATAGTAATTATTTACTATTATAATACATGACACAATCTTGACAAAATGAGTATAACTTAGGCCTACTGTTAATATTCGTACAAATACTATTTTGTACAACCAAATAGCTTCTCTCCAGTGCTATCCTTCAGAATTTTAAACTGTCAAATTTCAAAATGTTTTGGTCCTATTACCATATTTGAACACCTAGTAAAACATCATTACTACATGTGGCTTCCAGATTTTGGTACCGGTAGTTTATTAGTTCTTGGTTGATTTGTTTACCATTAAATATGATTTCGGAAAGTGTATCTTGGTCAGCAATTCAGGACCATATTCGGAAACAGGGATAAGCTGATAATAGTGGTGAAAAGTCAGCTTATATAGGCCTAAAATGCTGCAATTGCAATGTGGAAATACAAAAAATTTCTGATGAGGCTCTGAAAAAGTACAGGTATTTTGTGAAGATAACACCTTAAAATGCTGCAATTGCAATGTGAAAATTCAAAAAGTTTTAGATGAGGCTCTGAAAAAGAACAGGTATTTTGTGAAGATGACACCTTAAAATGCTGCAATTGCAAAGTGGAAATTCAAAAAATTTCTGATGAGGCTCTAAAAAAGAACAGGTATTTTGTGAAGATGACACCTTAAAATGCTGCCATTGCAATGTGGAAATTCAAAAATTTTCTGATGAGGCTCTGAAAAAGTACAGGTATTTTGTGAAGATGACACCTTAAAATGCTGCCATTGCAATGTGGAAATTCAAAAAATTTCTGTTGAGGCTCTGAAAAAGTACAGGTATTTTGTGAAGATGACACCTTAAAATGCTGCCATTGCAATGTGGAAATTCAAAAAATTTCTGTTGAGGCTCTGAAAAAGTACAGGTATTTTGTGAAGATGACACCTTAAAATGCTGCCATTGCAATGTGGAAATTCAAAAAGTTTCTGATGGGGAGGGGGCACATCCCCCTCCCCATGCCCCTCCCCCTCCCGGTCTCGGCGCTACGCGCCTCACGAGCGTCCTTCGGACGCTCAATTGTCCCCCCCCCCCAGAAACCTGAATTCCCCCCCCAGAGGAGGGGGACTAGATTAAACACTGACAATCAGGTCGCCTTTAATTGCGTGGCATGCAGAGCAAAGGAATCTATACGACCATGGTTTGGGTATAGGGCGGACGAAAAAGTTCCAAGTAAGATAAACTGGGGATTGTGGGCCATGGAGTGGCAATAACGCAATAGATCTAATGCATTCGTCTTCTTCCTCCCTCTTCTCCTTCTCCTTCTCTTCCACTTCCTCTCCTCTTCTTCTTCTTCCTTCGCCTCCTCGTTCTCTTCTTCCTCGTCTTTCTTCTCCTCTTCTACTTCTTGTTCTTGTTACTTTTCTTCCTCCGTCCTCTTGTTCTTCTTGTTGTTCTTCTTGTTTGTTCTTCCTCTTGTTCTTCTTGTTCTTCTTCTGTTCCTCTTGTTCTTCTTCTGTTCTTCTTGTTCTTCTACTTCCACTTCTTTCTCCCCTCCTCCTCCTCCTCCTCCTCCTGCACCTCCACCTCCTCTGCTTTCTCTTCTTCTTCTTCTTCTTCTTCTTCTTCTTCTTCTTCTTCTTCTTCATCTTCATCTTTATCTCCATGCATCTTCATCTTCTACCTTGCACCTGGCTTTGATTGTATACCAGGACTATAGACCTATAGGCCTATCTATATATACTCTTTAAGGCGGGTGTTGTGCATGAGCGTTGACTTAATGATCGACTAATCGCCGAAATAACGAGTTAATCAAATGCATTTGACACTAATGAATAGGCTATTGAACTGTAGTTGGAGGAGCATTAACGATGTCAGAATTAAATGACATAATTTAGTCATTAAATCAATGCTATAATTACCGTATGTCATCTCAAGTAAAATATCGGCCTATATAAAATCAATCTGTTAACAAATTTGTTTTCCGGTCAACGGATTTTGAAGTAGGCACCTCAGCTATATATAATTATAGGCCTACAGGATGTATATATAGCGATTCCTACAATTAAACAATTTCGAAAATTGAGCTAATTGGATTAGCAAAATTATCTTTCACCAAAGACGTATAACCTGTTTGAACCTGCAAACGCTCACAAGCAGACACGGTCAGTAACATAATAAGCTTATATATAATTATCTTTTCAAGTATGCGATGTTCGTATAGAAGTTGTGTATATGTTTAAAACGAAAGTCTAAGATTTCATTGCAGGCTGTCTGTTCTGTTAGTATATATAGTTAAGTTTGATGTTAATTAAGATTACCGCAATACTTACTTGTTCGTGTAGAGCGCAGTGCGTTTGCAGGCGTTTAATTGAAGAAAACTTATTATTATCATTATTATTACATTTGGTCCAAACCGAAAGTACCCAATATAGCGCTATAAAATCTACAGTATAGGCGGCCAGAGCCACAAGAAACTATAGCCTAGTTTATAGACTAATACTGTGACTTGAAATGTTGATGTTTAGAGGCGATGATTAGAGTCGTCCTTAATTGGATCAAAGTAAATTTATAATAAAGTCTCTCTCTACCTTTCGCCTTCTTCTTCGTCTCAGCTGTCGGTGTTGTCTTCATCTGCTGACCTTTAATGACCAGTCGGTCATCAAAGACCGCGGACCCAGGACCGGCCGCCGACCCAGCTGGGTCCTGCATTGCGTCACCTCCCACAACAATCGGTCGGATCTCTTCCCCCTTCACGTGATGGTAGGACCCGTCTTTCTCCTCCCTCTCAAACCCGACGAACCCTGCCGGGCCGGCGGTGGCGTTCGATGTCTGACAATCGCCAGGGTACCCGACCGTCGTCTCGCTGAGGTACGGCTGCCCGCCGCCGCGTACCCGAACCTCCTGTAAATCCAGAAGGTGGTTGACGGAGAACCCCTGCGGCAGTTCGTGGGACGCCTTGACGCGGGAAGAGTCGTAGTCGTATTCGGCTGCGGCTGTCTTCAAACCGTGACCGCCTCCGTAAGGCACGACGTTCAAGTACATATCCTCCATCTGTTTGGACGACGGACTGACGCAATGGAAGTACGGATGACCGAAGGACGGAACGATGTAGCGGTCCTGAACGCTCTCCGGATACTGGCAATTCATGACGATAAGCCGATGGATGAGAGGAGGAGTAGGAGGAGGAGAAGAAGGAAAAGGAGGATAGGATGAAGAGGAGGAGTGGTGGTGGAGAGAGTAAAAGGCACCCGTTTTTTACGCCTCGGCAGCAGACGTGTTTCGTATACACTCTCGATAGAATTTATTCACTTCGCTGCAGACGTCGATCGTATCAAAGAAATCAACTGCAGCAGCGCGATAACCTCCTCCTCAGCCACTTGATAATAATCAGCACCGCTTTCTCTTCGCCACGCACACACCCAGACTGAACCTTAGCGACATATTGAGAGCATCATCATCATCATCATCACCCCAGCATCCGCAGCCGGCTCGCTACAGCGCTTGCTACAGCAACCACCGATCCAGCCATCCGTCCGTCTCGCGGCGGCGCTCCATCAGCCAAATCCTGTCGGCAATCGTCGCCTCTTGCAGGCACCTCCTTCGATCAGCAACCAATCGACTAACGGTACTGGCTGCCAGCTGACCAATAGCGATGGATGGGCGTGGTCAGACCGAAGGAACGGACGGAGGACCGGAACAGCGACTACTCCGAAGGAAACACGGAGTGTTTACAAACAAGAGTCACGCGTAGCCGTAGAAGCCAAGTGGCTGGTCTACTCGAATGACGTTCGGCTGGGACTACACTTCGTCTGGCTTCGCCTCGCAACATAATCTAAAGTGTACAAACATAAGCGCGGCCGACGGTCGCTGAAACCACGTATTCCGTAACCAACTGCACTGGCCTTCCCTTTACAATAACTAGGACCCGCGGAACACGTGCTGCTGATTAAGATGCCTAAAATAAACTCAGGCGCGTCGATGGACTATAAACCTATGAACTTATATACGAGTAAATGCTGCCTAATTTAGAGCCATTTTGTGATTGTTGGCCGAGAAACAATGTTTTATAGAACAACATGGGCCAATATAGGTCTATGAACAATGCCTGCAGTCTAGGCCTATCTGTGTCTGCATATGTCTTCCATTTTGTTTTTTCGTTCTCTTGTCCTATTCGCAAATAAATTTCGTAAAGTGAACCCACCTGATCTGATTAAGGCTGTATACAGGTTTGAGTGAAGTGGTCAAATCCGTAGCCCAATACAGATTGAATTGTGCTCACTTGTTACCAACTTACCGGTACATATTTAACGACACTGACATATCAAAGATGATTAGTGCCGCCCTCCTCCTTTATCCAGGCTTGGGACTGGCACTGGCAGAGAACAACCAGTGGCAGATTTCTGACACCGCTGAGCCTTGAATGTTCATGGCGGTTTAGTATATTACATGGACAGTGGCTGATAGAGCAGTCAGTCGGTCTGTAACGCGGAAGAGTAGGTTACGGGTTCGATCCTTGTCCGAGGCCAGGGTTTAAAGTGGGTGGGAACGCGTGGGAACGGCGTTCCACACCCTCTCGAAATACCTGGCGTGCTCAAAATGCATGGACCCTGGAAATACTTTTGTTCCAATAAAACTCTTCTTCAGCGTTCCCACATGCAGCTCAGCCAATCGGCGTTCCCACAGCTCACCAAAATCACTTTAACCACTGCATGTCCGAGGCGGCTACTCTGTTCAAGCATAGCCTACTTTGAGCAAGCAAGTATATAGGATATAAGCTTAGTTCAGTCAGAATAAATGCTCTGCAAAATATTGCAGCTACAGCGCCTGCATGCACTCCTGAACTTTGTATACAGAATGGCGACATCAGATTTCAGTTGCATTGTATACTATTTTTGGTATAATTCTGTTTCGGCTGTAGCACAATCGTCACAAAGTCCAGTTAAATTAAGCAACTATAGGTGTAAGCATGCCATGGTCTGCCGTCTAGGCTACGGCTACATGTACCTCAGGATAGTAGGCCTGTTTTAATTTATAACACGGGATGCATGGACCCATCTAGATTCATAGGCTATATAATTCACTGTGAACTGTCGTCTTTGCATTTAGGCCTATGCCTCTACTTAATTCGATGTAAATTTTCATCCGTAATTTCCCTCAAAGACCTCAATTATAGCCAGTAGCATAACATGGTATAGGTCTACACATATTTGTATTTATTCCTCTCATTTGCTATAGCGCCGGCCCATCAAGCTCTCTACTCAGAGGCGTTCCCGGCTACAGCGCGGACACTGCATCGGAATTTCACGCAGAAGCGCACGAGCAATTGATATATAGTGGAGGAATTGCTCAAGGTCTCTACGCGACGACTTGAGGTGGATTCGAACCTGGAACCCTCCGAGTTTCCAATGCTCCGAACCCACCACTATACACCATCGCGCAAACTAAGCGGAATCATAATAAATTATTATCATAACACGCAGGTTGTTCCTGAATATATAGGAGCTAAACAAATGCAGAAACAGCCTGCGGGCAATGCATCCACGACTGTTATTCAAGAAATCGTTGAACGTCACGAGTACATAAGAGACAATAATTCGTCGCTTGATCAATTGAGATATTGGAATATTATGCTGTGCAACAATTATATCTATCGACGTCATCGAGTTTTGTTGTCATAAGACGCCGTTAAACGATAGATCCATCCATCCAGCCATCCATCCATCCATCCATCCATCCATCCATCCATCCATCCATCCATCCATCCATCCATCCATTCATCCATCCATCCATCCATCCATCCATCCATTTATCCATCCAGCGATCCATTTATCCACCCAATCCATCCATCCAGAGGGAGAGGCAGAGGGAGAGGAAGAGGCTATCCATCCTGCCATCCATCCATCCATTTAACCATCCAGCTATCCATCCATCCGTTCATCCATTTATCCATCTATTCATCCATCCATTCATCCATCTATTCATCCACCCATTCATCCATCCATTCATCCATCCATTCATCCATCTATCCATTTATCCATCCATCCATTTATCCATCCATACGTCCGCCCATCCATTAGAGAACCGCGTCGTCAAATATGCAAATACGTATATTGCATTACACTGACTTAACTGCCTCGGATCGAATTCACTTTTTCAACATCACAGTGCATCATCACGTCTTGTATCACATTACATAATATTATTATTGCTCATTTGCATTTCGATTCAAACTTCCAGAGGACCATCCAGTCAATCTCTTCACATCTGACTCTGTGTCTCTTTCTTCCTCTCTTCCATCTTTCTCTCTCTCTCTCTCGCCCTATGGGTCGCGCCATTCATCCCTGTTTCATTCTATCCAATCGTTCTTCCTCATTTTCTCGCCTTCTCGTCTCCCTATTGTTCCATTTCCAGTTCCCTCTCCCTCTCCCTCTCCCTCTCCCTCTCCCTCTCCCTCTCCCTCTCCCTTTCCCTCTCTCTCTCCCTCTCCCTCTCCCTCTCCCTCTCCCTCTCCCTCTCCCTCTCCCTCTCCCTCTCCCTCTCCCTCTCCCTCTCCCTCTCCCTCCTTACTCCTAGAGTTGTCCAAACATAACCCGCCACTCCGTCTAGACATCAGACTCGAGAGGGGAAATATCAAGACGCTGCTTAGAACGATACAAACACAGTCATCATGTCGTCCCACAGTCGCTGTGGCTAATGAGGGTCAGGAGACCGAACTGTTTCCACCCGCACCCTGAAAGAGATGGACCCTTACCCGCCGGATTATGTGCACCAATAGCTTAACCCTAAAACCTCTAATGATGCAGAGATGCGGCGCTTCAGAGTGGACTGCCCGCTGGGTCGGTCGACTCTGTACAGCAGGGTTTAAATGCATGGAAAGACCATTCCAGGTCCAAATTATTCTCCATTATTCGTCTCAAACTGGCGCCGAATTCTTCCATTGATGACTGCAACTGGGTTAAAGAACACTGCCTTGTATTATACTGTTGTCTAGACTGCGTGGGCGCAAGACGGCGACTTTCGTTATACGCGAACTTACTGGACTTGACTTCTGAATTGACTGAGCTCTGCCTATTGATGGGGATAAAGCTTTTCTTGATCTGCTAATGACCACTACAGTCTTTTGATGCTCAGTCAGTCGGTCGGTCGGTCGGTCGGTCGATCGGTCGGTCGGTCAGTCAGTCGGTCAGTCGGTCAGTCAGTCAGTCAGTCAGTCAGTCAGTCAGTCAGTCAGTCAGTCAGTCAGTCAGTCAGTCAGTCAGTCAGTCAGTCAGTCAGTCAGTCAGTCAGTCAGTCAGTCAGTCAGTCAGTCAGTCAGTCAGTCAGTCAGTCAGTCAGTCAGTCAGTCAGTCAGTCAGTCAGTCAGTCAGTCAGTCAGTCAGTCTGTCAGTCAGTCAGTCAGTCAGTCAGTCAGTCAGTCGGTCGGTCGGTCGGTCAGTCAGTGATCATTGTGATGCATGAAATCTTAAAAAAATTATCGCTATCACCGGACACAATTATAGAAAATCGTGGAAGTGGAAAACGCAGGCAGCTGATTGGTGCCCAACTTATTAATTAATTTCAATGGCCATTACTTTTAATCATGCAAAAAACGGAGCGTCGCTTGAAACTTTTCCAACTGCCGCCGAACACCGAAAAGCCGTATACGTGGCGTTGGATGAATCGTGGAGTGCACCGAAATCAGCCTGCTATATTATTATTATTATTATGAGCATGCAGGGCATTGGAACCTGGAAAGAAGGCGTAGGTATATAGCGTGTGATATCTGGCGGTATATGTACGCCAACCGACGAGATCAGAGCCGTCCGTTCCCCTGTGTGACCGTGCTGCAGCTTCGAAGGGAGAGAGAGAGAGCGAGAGAGAGAGAGAGAGAGGCCAAGTCAAAGCTATCGCATTCTACCGTCGGCGAGACTTTCAAAGCATCGTCTGTCATCGCCCGATCAAAATATGTACTCGCGGTTCGCCGGAAGTCAAGCCCCGCGCAGCCATCACCCGTCGGCCGTCCCGCCTCTCTGGAGCCGACGACCATCTGGCCGCAAGACCGACTCGTCCACAGACTTCTGTCTAAGAGCAAACGAACCGGATGCTCCTATGTATATATATCTACACCTGCGTATACATACAGCGTATACGCTTCATACAGTTACTGCTGAGCAGTCTATAGTAAACAGATAAGAGGTTTCTAAACGACACCCATCTGGTGGTGGCAATGGCATACCCTATCTGCAGTCAATGCATGCATGGTAGTCGTCGGTTCGCTTGCATTTCGGAAGCAGTCTATACGACC
>OX457040.1:47743817-47828817 GCA_949752735.1 Lumbricus terrestris
CAACAGCGCTACAGCACCAACCTCGTCGTCCGTTCGTTTCTATGTATATACATAATCGGATCTATAGCACATGCACTCATTTGGAAATCATAGACGAAAGCATGCCTTGCTTCATTTGTATCTTGGTATTTTTTTAAATTAGAAAAACCTCGCCGAAAAGTTCTGGTGGATGGCCAGATTTCATAAAAATATTTCAAATAGAACAAAAGTTATATCACTTTTAGTGAGGCTACCCTACGTTTTTTGATGATTCAAAAAAGTCAAAAAACGGTGGGTGGCCTCACTAAAAGTGATATAACTTTTGTTCTGTTCGAAATATTTTTATAAAATCTGGCCATCATATGTAAATATGAATTGTCTATAAATCTGTAAAATTTAATTCCGAAACTCTTACTTTTGGCCAAGATATTGGCAAAAACCTACTTTTTGTTGCGTTACGTTTTTGAATCGTCAAAAAACGGTGGGTGGCCTTCCTAAAAGTGGCATAACTTTTGTTCCGTTTGAAATATTTTGATGAAATCTGGCCATCATGTGTAAATATGAATTGTCTATAAGCCTGTAAAATTTCATTCCGAAATTCTTACTTTTGGTCAAAATATTGGCAAAAAACCTAGGGGGTCTTTTTTGGGCGCACCCTGTACATGTGTAGTTGTAGAAGCACTTCTGTGCAGTTAAAACTAGTTGAAACAAGCCAGTTTCCTCCGATTGGGAATAATTTACCATGGAGAATGGGAAAGGAAAGAAGGGGGTTGTGCAGCTCTAAAAATTCCTTAAAAACAGCCCTGCGTTATCGTAACTGTACAAGTAAAATGTCCTGTATTTCAGGATTATGTTGTCGTTACGGAGACACTGCAGCAATGGAACTTTGCAAATTGTAGGCTATATGCCTAGGCTATGTCCTGAGAAAGCTGATCATTGATTCGACGCAGCAGATAAGACAGTGTAACCGTGGTCGCATTACTCGCATATCCATTTGTTTCCTTCTATCAAGGTTGTTTTTCTTTTGAGAACGTAAACAGTGAAATTTCATCGATTTCTGTGCAGCCGCACGAATTAAATTCGCTTTTGTCTCAATTATTATGTTTTTCTTTCGTTACGAGTTAAAAATATGACTGCAAAAATAACTGGCTTAGTGCTGTACAGGTAGGCTTATAATGCTTATTGTACCAGCATCGGGTTAAAGTTCTTTTTTTTACCGTACGCCATCTCTCTCTGTCTGTCTGTCTCTCTGTCTGTCTGTCTCTCTCTGTCTCTCTCGCTCTCTCTGTCTGTCTGTCTCTGTCTGTCTGCCTGTCTGTCTGTCTGTCTGCCTGTCTGTCTCTCTCTCTCACCATTTTTTTTATAGTCCTAGCCTAGACTACACAACTTTCGTACATGCATGTGCCCTTTTCAGTTTTCAATAATATAATCAGGCAGATTCATCTCTAAACCAGCGACTAATTATTTTTTTCTGTTTATTTAGATGCTTTCTCTAGCCTACCTCGCTTTGCCCGACCGGAACTCAAGTGTGGCTATGTGACTCGTTATAAAAATGAAGCAATTTTAATGCGTAGCCTATATATACATGGTATAGGAGTACTGTAGAGGTTGCATGGCAACATGCAGTGAGCCTTTACACGTTTATATATTTTTATATAGCAATTATAGGCTATTATCTACGAACAATTAACACAAATCCAGGTAACAACTCAAGCTACCGGTGTCGTCCGTACATGTTAAGGAACAAAGCTTATGATGCAACAATTAATAGTGTTTTTTTAACAAAGCGGAGGCGTCATAATACGGAGGAACTATATAGCCATTATTTGAAGAACGTCACAGTAGTCTATACATAGCTAAAGACGTAACAATACTGTTGTAGACCAAGAAGAATAAAAGATGCCGTCATAACAGACTAATAGTACAGATCTATAGAGTTGATTATTGTCGTAGTAGCAAGTAACCTATAGGCTGGGTGTAGGACATTAGCCCCCCCGGACAAAAGCCCCCCCGGACATAAGCCCCCCCGGACATTAGCCCCCCGGACAAAAGCCCCCCCGATTTTGGGTAGGACATTAGCCCCCCGGACAAAAGCCCCCCCTATGTGCAAATCATGGAATAGTGCCGTAACTGATGACTTGTCACTGGCATTCACATGCAAACGAAAGTTCTTAGTGTCATTTAGGTCCTAATTGTGTCAGTAGACTATAGACTTAGATTTGAAATGAACCAATGGGAATCCTATAGGGCCTATACAGTATACAGTCTATTTGTTTAGTGTCAAACAAAGGTTTGTTAACGTCAGTTAGGCTACGTCTTAGTTTCGTAAACTTATTAGGGTTGTTTAAATTTAAAATTAGATTCAATACATGAGAGAAATGAACGAGTGGGAATCGTATACAGTAAGTAGGGCTACTTGTTAGTGTCAGTTTTGGCTACTACGAAGGTCTGCTAAAGTCAGTTAGGCATTAAACTTTTATCTAGATTTCACAAACCTTGGACTGGTAATTTTTTTACATTGTAACGGAAACCGCCCGCGCCCTCTAGCGACTGACGGGAGAGTGGATGACGATCTCTCCCACCAGGTGGCAAGGCTTGCGTGTCGCTCCAGGTGGGCGCAAGTCCGGCCTCCGTCGTCTTTCGAAGGGCTTAACAGTCTTCCCCGACCGCACGAAGACAACAGACGTTTTCAGACGATATATTGTCAATCACAACTCCACACGTCAGCAGCAGGCATGCACGTGATATACCGCGAACTATCGTTCCCCAGCAGCGGACGGTCATGTACCCAACGGCAGCTCTCGCAGACTTCCCGGTGACAACTGAGCTGGACTGAACTGCGACGGACTGAGCTCCCTCCAGATGACGACTGAGCTCCCTCCAGATGACGACTGAGCTGATGCATGCGGGCGGCGGTCCTATTTATACGTGTCCTAGGGGACAGGGGACTTGGCGCCAAAAGATCCGCGCATGCGCACTACAGGGGGTCCGACGTCAGAGGTCCGGACAGGTGCGAGGGGACCTGGCGGGCAAAGATCCGCGCATGCGCACTACAGGGGGGACTTCGCGCCAAAAGATCCGCGCATGCGCACTACAGGGGGGACTTCGTCAGAGGTCCGACAGGTGCGAGGAGGCAAGGGAAGAGGCAAGGGGACTTCGCGCCAAAAGATCCGCGCATGCGCACTACAGGGGGGACTTCGCGCCAAAAGATCCGCGCATGCGCACTACAGGGGGGACTTCGCGCCAAAAGATCCGCCAGGTGCGAGGAGGCAAGGGAGGAGGGAAGGGGACCTCTAGGCACGAGCGAACGACGACGCGAATCGACCGCCCACGAAGCCAATCGACGGCGTAAACAAGACCGCGGAGGCGGCTCAGGCGAATTTCGCCACATCTTCCTCCCACCACGATTCGAAATGTCCCTATTTCGAGGGGTCAGGGCCCACACACCCTCCCAGAAACAGGGAACCCCCTAGACCGTCCGCATTATACAGTAACCGGCCAACGGGCCAATGGCAACAATTCTGCCCTCGAACGACTTGCAAGTCGTAACAACAGAAGCGGAACCAAACAAAAGAAAGGACCAACGTCCACGAAATGTCCATCGTTCATTATGCAAAGAGTCCATAAAAATGGGCCAACGAGCCACAACACTTTACGCTAAGCTTCATCGTAACGAGACACGGCCAACGGGCCAAACTGACGAAAAAGCACGAGTTATACACATTTCAACAGCGAGAAACGGCCAACGGGCTACACATAACAACGTATAATTAAACAACGCAACAACCTGAGCGTTCTAAAATGTCCATAGCCCATTGCACCAACAAGTCTCAGAGTTCAAGTCTCTTTTCACAATAAACGTCTATTCGTAGCGAGCCGGACGACGGACCATACGCTTTGGTCGGCCATCCTGGAAATTCACAGTCACCGGCGACGAAGCATCAACATCGGCGGACTCGTTACGCGGACGAGGGGCAATGTCATTTTCTTCGTCCAGACTTTCGTCCAAACACGGACGCAGTTTGTCCACATGAGCGACGAAAGGCCGCGAGTGCCTTGTCTTTCGTAGTCTGTAGTTGACGTCGCCGCACTGTTCCATCACACGAAATGGGCCCGTGTACATCCGCGACCATTTCGGACTGCGGCCCTGGTAGCGTCGAGGGGTGTAGTACCACACCCGATCACCGGGAGAGAACTCCCTGGGCCGAACTCGCAGATCGTAGGTCTGCTTTCGCCGTTCGGCGGAAACTCGTAGCTGTTCCCGTACCAAGCGATACGCGCCCTCCATTCGATCGGCCAAGTCCTGTGCGTGGGCTGCGTAGCTGGTTGCGCGATGATCAGTCTCCAGAGGTCGTCCATAGACGAGATCAATTGGAGCTCTCGTCTCACGGCCGAACATCAGATAATTCGGAGAGAACCCGGTAGCTTCGTGCAAGGAAGCCCGATAAGCGGCGAGGACATAGGGTAAGACCTCGTCCCACTCTCTTTGATGGCTGCTTATGACCTTACCTATCATGGCGTTCATAGTGCGGTGGAACCTCTCAATAAGGCCATTCCCGCTGGGATGATAGGGAGAAGTCCTTACCTTGTCAACCCCCAACAGGCTACAAAGTTCCCCAAAAAGGATCCCGTCAAAATGCGTCCCTTGATCGGTCAGGATTTGGAGTGGCACCCCATATCTTACAATTACATTTTCCACCAGGGCCCGAGCCACGGACGTAGCCTCCTGGTTAGCCATTGGAATGGCTTCTACAAATTTAGTGAACCCGTCCATTACCGTCAAAATGTAGACATGACCCCTACGACTACGCGGGTGGGGGCCAGTAATATCAATGCTAAGCCGTTCCCACGGCTCTCCACAGGGCAAGGGTTGCAAGGAACCCTGCCTGGGCGGATGACCTCGGTGGTATTGGGCGCAGGGAGAACACCGCTGACAAAACCTCTTTACGGCTCCCGACCAACCAAACCAGTAGGCCCTGCGTCTAACCTGCCACCTAGTTCGGCGCACACCCAAATGTCCGCCAGTTACACCTGTATGCGCGAGCTTGAGAAACTCTTCCCGTTTAGTTTTCGGCATTAGTAACTGTTCTACCCCTTCTGGCGTTCGGCGATAGATCACTCCATCCTGCAAAGAAAGTCTCTCCCTCTGATGCCAGTAAACTTTAACGGCTTCACTTTCCGCGAGGAGTTCCACGAAATCAGGCGCCTCCGCACCTTCTTCCAGCCAAGTGCGTACTATTCTCAGGTCGGGATCCTCCCGCTGAGCTTCTTCCATCGAATCCGGAACGCCCGTAACAGCACCTGGCGTAACCGAAGTCATTGTCTCCGTTACGGCGGCCACCGTCGTCAAATCCTCCAGTCCACATTGCCGACACGGCCGTCGGGAAAGCGCGTCAGCGTTCCCATGTCTTCGCCCTGGCCGGTGCAATATCCTAAACTCGAATTCCGCGAGACGTTCCAGCCATCGGCCCTGCTGGCCAATGGGCTCTGGAGTCCGCTGAAGCCACTGCAAAGCAGCGTGGTCGGTCCTCAAGACAAAAGGCCGACCCAACAAATACTGCCTGTACAACTTGGTAAAATACACCACCGCTAGCAATTCCCTACGGGTCACACAATAATTCCTTTCTGCGGCGGACAGTAGTCGGCTCCCGTACGCGATTACTCTCTCCTCTCCATTTATGCTTTGAGAAAGCACCGCGCCTATTCCCACGTCACACGCGTCACAATCCAGCGTATACGTCTCGTTATCCCTGGGCAACGCTAAAATCGGAGCGGTCGTCAGCGCGGTTTTCAACGACTCAAAAGTCTCTTGGCACTCCTCATCCCACACGAACATCCTCCCTTTTTTGTCAGGGCGAACAAGGGAGCAGCCAAAGTCGAGAAATCCTGCACAAATCGCCGATAGTAGGCGCACAACCCGAGGAAGGCGCGTACATCTTTTAATCGCTGCGGCGTGGGCCAATCCACTACATCCTTGATCTTAGAAGGGTCCATAGCCACTCCTTCCGGCGTTACTATATGCCCCAGAAAGCAGACAGTCCTTCTCAGTAAATGACATTTACTCGGCTTCAGCTTGAGATTCGCTCCCCTCAATCGCTGGAACACTTGCTCTAAGCGGTCCAAATGTTGTTCTGGTGTATCCCCAAATATGATCACGTCATCAAGATAGACAAGACAAACTTCAAAGTTAAGACCAGACAACACAATATCCATGAGACGCTGGAACGTGGCCGGAGAGTTACACAACGCGAACGGCATGACTTTCCATCGGAAAATCCCCCGTCGCGTAACGAACGCAGTCTTGTCCGCATCTTTCGGGTCTACGGCCACTTGATGGTAACCGCTCCGTAGGTCCAAGGTGCTGAACCAGCCTCCGCCTGCAAGGGCGTCCAAACACTCGTCTATCCTCGGCAGCGGGTACGAGTCTTTCCTCGTCCGGTCATTCAACTGTCTATAATCTATGCAGAACCTCAAAGTTCCGTCCTTCTTGCGAGCCAGTACTACGTTGGCCGCCCACTCGCTAACCGCAGGTTCCACAATTCCATCAGCAAGCATACTGTCCAACTGGTTGTCAATAACAACCCTATGCGGCAGCGGGTGTCGTCTCAACGGTTGCCTCACCGGATGGGCATCTCCTGTCTCAATCTTATGGGTGCTCACCGACGTCTTTCCTATGTCCCGATCGGTAACGGAAAATACGTCTCCGTACTTAGCTAACAAACTTCTCAAACGTTCCCTGATTTCCGGCGACACATCCTCGGGCAAATCTGCCAACATCAACTCACTAGGCGAAGCGTTTTTACTCCTATTAATCTTCCCTTCGTCCATCCTAACGGGCTCAACTTCGACTGGGTGTAACCCTGCAAGGAACGTATCCTTGTTAAACCTAACCGGACTATCACTCAGGTTCACTATTCTCACATGCGAGCTAGTCTTATCGCCTAACACAACACGGGCAAGGTGAACTCCAGGACGGATCTCGTGAGCATCCGTCATCCACGCGGGAGCCACCGAGGTCAAATCTCCGTATACGGTCTTCACAGGCACCTCACTTTGGCATTTGGGCTGTAACTCTACTTCCTCGGCGACCATTACACGACGGCACCACATTGTCCCATTCCCTCTAACTAAGGGGATACGTTTGCGACCAATAAAGAGAGCCCCATTACCAAAACTCAAGCGACAACGCTGTTCCCTCAAGAAATCCATTCCTAACATCGGTTCGGAGATCTGGTCAGAGACTAAGAAGTTAGCGTGGACCTCAAAACCATCCCAAAATCTAAAGGGTAACCGGACCTCGCCCAAAACATTAATATTCGAGCCATTAGCAGCCATCAACAAGCGTGTACAAGAACGGAGTTCTAACCCTTCTACGGCTGAAGACGGAACCAGGCTCACTTCGGATCCGGTGTCGATGAGAGACATCTGCGGTCGGTCGTTGATCATTCCACGAACGTAGACGGCATTACTGCTGGCGCGGTCGGGCAGCTTCGGACGTGTCGTGTGGTTCACCACCACGGATGTCGACGGCGCGGTTGCGTCTCCTCCTGTCGTTTCCTCGTCACTCGGCCGGTTCCGGAAGCGGCGCGGCTGACGGCAATCTCGGACCACGTGACCGGCTCTACCGCATCCATAACAGGTCACGGTTCTCCTCGTAGTCTCCGGCTGGCGATCTCCCAATCGGCGGTCCCCAGGCCGTTGATCTCGTCTCGATCCATCATCGTCGATCGTAGACTGGTTCCGCAGCTCCCGGAACTGTTCGTCCATCTTCCGTTCCATTTCTCGCTGCCAACGACGCTGATCGTCACGCTGTGTCGTCAAGAAGCGGTCCAGGGTCGACTGGAGCTGGTCGGTCGGCTCGACTTCTTGCGTTCCACGGACACGGTTCGACGGTCTCCGATGATCGTCATTCTCAGAGGCTCTCTGGTAGGCCTCTAAGCGTAGAGCGGTCCGATAAGCCTCATCCAGAGTCTTCGGCTCACGCTCCCTAACTTTCAACGAAAGCTCCCTGTCACGCAAAGCTTCCAGGAACGAGTCTCTTGCGATAATCTGCGTCGTCTCGTTGGACGGGACAGGATAGGCCAATACAACGAGTCTGCGAATCTCGTGTAATAAGTCGCTCAAACTTTCTCCGGCCCCTTGACGTCGAAAATACAGCTGACTACGGAACGTCTCAGCTTGTCCGTCCGTCCCATATCTCTGTCGGAGACGCTCCACCAGTTGGGCGTAACTTACGTCAGCTTGCGCGCCGAAATCCCAAAGAAGTTGCGTCGCAGCCTTCTCTAGCGCGCAGCGTAGATGATCCACTTTGTCCGCGTCCGTCCATCGATTGTGACGAGCGCATACCTCGAATTGTACTAGAAAGGATTCCAGGGACCCAGTCCCGTCGAATCGACCCGGCTTCATTGGCGTCGGTCGGTTCCGCAGGAGACTTCCGAAGTTCTCCAACAACTCCTTCGACGAATCCGTTGTCTCCGTCTTCACACGGGGACTCGTCTCCACCAGCTCCTCACCATCGTCAGAAATGAGCTCGATCAGTCGGCCACGGCTCGGCTGCTTCTCCATCGTCGTTCTTCCCACAGCAGGCGGAGAGACATCAGCAGGCGTGCTGAACTCAAAAAGTCTCGGCTGCCGGAACGTTACCTCGTCGTCGTCCATCATCTTCGGTAGACTCGTCTATTCGTCGGCTGGAACAACTGCGTACCCCACTTCTGGTACCAGTGTAACGGAAACCGCCCGCGCCCTCTAGCGACTGACGGGAGAGTGGATGACGATCTCTCCCACCAGGTGGCAAGGCTTGCGTGTCGCTCCAGGTGGGCGCAAGTCCGGCCTCCGTCGTCTTTCGAAGGGCTTAACAGTCTTCCCCGACCGCACGAAGACACGAAGACAACAGACGTTTTCAGACGATATATTGTCAATCACAACTCCACACGTCAGCAGCAGGCATGCACGTGATATACCGCGAACTATCGTTCCCCAGCAGCGGACGGTCATGTACCCAACGGCAGCTCTCGCAGACTTCCCGGTGACAACTGAGCTGGACTGAACTGCGACGGACTGAGCTCCCTCCAGATGACGACTGAGCTCCCTCCAGATGACGACTGAGCTGATGCATGCGGGCGGCGGTCCTATTTATACGTGTCCTAGGGGACAGGGGACTTGGCGCCAAAAGATCCGCGCATGCGCACTACAGGGGGTCCGACGTCAGAGGTCCGGACAGGTGCGAGGGGACCTGGCGGGCAAAGATCCGCGCATGCACACTACAGGGGGGACTTCGCGCCAAAAGATCCGCGCATGCGCACTACAGGGGGGACTTCGTCAGAGGTCCGACAGGTGCGAGGAGGCAAGGGAAGAGGCAAGGGGACTTCGCGCCAAAAGATCCGCGCATGCGCACTACAGGGGGGACTTCGCGCCAAAAGATCCGCGCATGCGCACTACAGGGGGGACTTCGCGCCAAAAGATCCGCCAGGTGCGAGGAGGCAAGGGAGGAGGGAAGGGGACCTCTAGGCACGAGCGAACGACGACGCGAATCGACCGCCCACGAAGCCAATCGACGGCGTAAACAAGACCGCGGAGGCGGCTCAGGCGAATTTCGCCACATCATCTATGAGAGACTTTACATAATGAGTTGTTCGCGACGTTCTACAAGTAATGCCTTTAAATTTGTTATAATAATATATACATAAGAAACCTTCAATTAACTTAGCCTATATTACAATGTTAAACTAATGTGCAATGTATAGATATTCGCGTAACTTAGGCCTATTGTTACATTTTGTGCATCATTTTTAGGTAATGATATCATAGACTGGGGGGGGCTAATGTCCTACTTCGAGGGGGCTTTTGTCCTGGGGGGCTAATGTCCGGGGGGGCTTATGTCCGGGGGGGCTTTTGTCCGGGGGGCTAATGTCCGTTCCCCCCTATAGGCTACTGTAACGTCTCCGTTTTTATGCTTATTTTAGCGGGTAATTGAAAATGTACTGCATTTAAATGATCTGTTCAAAGAGACACCAATTCTTTATAAATGTATGATATAATTGAAACTATTAAATACACAATACAATTACGCAATATTCCTATTTACTTATTTGGCGTATCACTAATTATAATTATCTTTTAGCTTATCTGTGCTCCACAGTTGAGATATATGACATGTCGTTTCTGTAGTGTAAACGGTCTTGAAATAGTTCTGTAGATTCTCTGTCGATTCACTGAATGAAGATAAGCAACCCCGTGCTATATTTGAAGAAATAGTTCTGCTGATTCTCCGTAGATTCACTGAATGAAGATAAGCAACCTCGTGCTATATTTGAAGAAGGATAATGAGATACTGTCAAGCTATGGAATCCAGATCGAATACCAGACAAGACAATATTCAATACTTCCGTAGCATCAAATTATCACACTCCAACCAATGAGAATTTCCTTCCCAATTGAAAATGACCTTGAAATGTCAACCAGAGACAACGAGCCCAAAATCGTTTCTCAACACACGAATATCGTCTCACCAACCGTCACGATCACAATGTAGACTTCACGGACGTTAGAGTTCGCAACTTCGAATTTCTAAATCGCCTCTACTCTCACACGAATGCCTCGTACTGTTTTACGACCAGATACGAGCATAATCATCATCCTCACCATTGAATAAACTTCAAATGAATTGCCAGCCACAACTGAACAACCATCTTTCTCAATGTTCATGTAAGGAATCAACCGTTTATGTCGAATTTCAATGACGTGGCTGTTTCCATTCAATTCTGTCCGTTACGCTCATTTCGATGCTTTTTATTGGTTACGCGTCGATGCAAATGTTTTTCGCTTACGTAAGCGTCCGTAGTAACCGCTTGACGTCACCATAACTGCCTCGCTCATGTACGCAAGATTCGTGGTCTCCTAGTTACTAATCCACTAGACGCCAAATTATTAATCTAGATACGCCGACTAAATTATCTAGCTTAACTCCTACTTAGAATTAACATAAAATATCAGACAAGTTAGTTTGATAGATAATAGCGATTTTATACGCTACAAATACCCCTCCTTCAAAAGTCTGTAATCAGGCTTTACAATCTCACCTAATTATCTATCAACTAAATTTCTATCAACTTCCTTATTCTATCTTACACAACAATACAACATTACTGAACTTCTTATCTACATTATTATAATACAATACTGATATATTTAAGTACTATGTAATTCCTCTACTCAAATAATCAGACATAACATTATTGCTTCCCTTGATATATCGTATCGTAAAGCAATAATTTTGAAGTGCTAGACTCCACCTCATGACTCTCGCATTTCTCATCCTCCCTTCCTTCATGTACTGTAGTCCGCAGTGGTCCGTCTCAATCACAAACTGCTTTCCACACAAGTACCTATCAAACCTACTAATTCCCCACATTATCGCTAGACATTCTCTCTCCTCAACTGAATATCTCGTCTCTCTTTCCAATAGTCTCCTACTCGCATATGCAATCGGGTGGTTTATCCCTTCATACTGCTGTATCAGGACACAACCTATTCCTCTTCCTGATGCATCCGTTTGAATCACGAATTCCTTCTCCAAGTTTGGTAACTTTAGTATTGGTGTCTTAGCAAGTGCTGCTTTCAGCTTACTAAAACTCTCATCTAATTCTTCGTTCCAATCAACATTATTAGCTGCTGACTTCTTTGTCAAGTCACTTAATGGTGCCATCAACTCAGCACAATGAGGAATAAACTTTCTGTAATAGTTTATTGCTCCCAAAAAGCTTCTTATTTGTTTCTTCGTTTTCGGTTGTGGCATCTCCACAATTTTATCTATTGATTCTCCTTTAGGACTGATGTCGTCGTTGTTTAACGTATGACCCAAGAAATCTATGCGACCATACCCTAATGAACATTTCTTTGGTTTCAAAGTCAGGTGAGCCTCTCTCACTCTTTGAAAAAATTCTCGTAAAATCTTCATATGTTTAGTCCATCCTTCTGTATGAGCTAGTATGTCATCAACATAACTCTCCAGATTCTCGGTTCCATGCAAAATCTTCCTTATCAGTCTGTTATAGCTTGAAGCACTGTTTACCAATCCAAATGGTAAAACGTTGAATTTATACAACCCACTTGCACAAATGAAAGTCGTATAATCTTTTGATTCTTCGCTCATTGGAATTTGCCAATATCCTTTGCAAAAATCAAACTTGCTATATATTTTGCTGCCACTCAGTTTATTGAAGATATCCTCGTTTGACATCATCGGCTCTGGATCAAAAACTGTCACTTTGTTCAATTGTTTATAGTTGCAGCAAAGTCTATTGCTTCCATCTGCCTTCTTAACAACAACAAGCGGTGCTGCGTATGCTGCTTCTGATCTTTCTATTATCCCGTTCTCTAACATTATCTCAATTTCCTTATCAATTTCAGACTGTAGATGATACGGTGTTGGATACGCTTTCATCCTAACAGGTTCATCACTCGTAAGATGAATCTCGTGTTTCACCATGTCCGTTCTTCCTGGTTTATCTGTAAATATGTCTTGATATTCTCTCAGTAATTTCTCTAATTCACCTCTCTGTTCATCTTCTAATTGTGGATTAATATCAACATCCTTGTATGTCTCAGTTTGCTTACTGACATACAGGTTTAATATCTCCTCCTCTTCGTCTTCACCTTCTCTACCATCATGTACAATAGCTGACACATATGCTATTGTCTCAGAACCTGACAATTCTTCTTCACTCCTCTCGTAATATTTCTTTAGTATGTTGATGTGGTATGTTTTCAGTTTTCCACCATCAACCTCAACTTTATAATCGTAGTCTCCGATTTTCCCTCTGACAACAAATGGTCCTTGCCATTTAACAAGCATCTTATTATTACAACTCGGCAGTAACAATAGGACTTTATCATCTATCTCCAGTTTTCTATATCGTGCCTTTTTATCGTAGTACTTCTTGTTCTTCGCATTGGCTTTGTGAATTGCTTTCTGCGCCATGTTACACGTTTCCTCTATACGCTCTCGTAGATCTGTCATATACGTGTACACATCCTTAACCTCGTCTTCCACTTTTTCATTTGTCCACAGTTCCTTCAATATCTGTACCGGACCTCTACATGATCTTCCGAAGATTAATTCGAAAGGCGTGTATCCGTGGCTCTCGTGTACAGTATCTCGTAATGCGAAAAGTAGTGGTGCCAAGTACCTGTCCCACTCTTTTACTTGTTCACCTATCAATTTTCTCAGTGTCGTCTTAATTGTTCCATTCAGACGTTCTACACAACCATTTCCCATCGCGTGGTATGGACTTGTCATCGTATGCTTGATTAATAACATCTTGTTTACTTCGGCCATTAGTTCTGACGTAAACTGGCTCCCTCTATCTGTATGAATTCTTTCTGGTACGCCCATCCGACAGTAAAAGTTAAACAAGGCTTCCGCCACTTCCTCGGTACTAATACCTTTCAATGGTATCGCTTCAGGATATCTGGTGCTCAAGTCGATAATCGTTAATACATAACGATATCCTCTCATAGACATTGGCTCTATGGCTCCTATGATATCTACACAGACATGCTTGAACGGCACATCCAGCACTGGAAGATGTCCCATCGGTGCCTTGTAGTTCACTTTCTTATCCACTGCTTTCTGGCATACATCACAACTTAATATGTATCGCCGAACTTCTTGATTTATCCCTGGCCAATAAAATTCATTCACAATTTTATCGTGAGTCTTTTTCATGCCTAGATGAGCTGACAGTAGCGAGTTATGTGCTACAGCTAGAACTTTGTTTCTCAACTGTTTCGGTACCATCAACTGCCACTTCGCTTCATCTTTCAATACTTCCTTCCATCTCCGGTACAACAGTCCATCTTTCTTTACGTACAGCACTTTTTCTGTACTCTTCTCATCGCCATTCCATTCAGATGCTTTATCCCAGCAACTCTTCAATGTTTCATCTGTCTTCTGTAATTCCTTTATTTCTTTTGTGGTTATATTAAGGTCGGGCATTTCTGTGACCTTGAGTGGTTTATATTTCACCACTTTCTTCGACTCAGCTCTCGTTTCTATCGCTGCTGTCGTTTGATGTGCGTCACTGCTCATGACGTCATCACTTACATCTTTCTCTACTACGTCATCATACTCCGTGCTCATTTCATCACTCTCAAATCTTACTGTCTTCTTGGCATCTTGCCAACGTGAATTAGCATTCACATTTCTCTTGAGTATTCCTTTACACTCAACTTTTTCTTGTTTCTCACTCATAATCGTCTCATTCACTTTCTCTCCTTTGTCACAATTAATTATATTTTCATCCGTGTTCTCATTCGTTATTGTATATTTTAACCCTCTCACGCGTCCAATAATTATCGGCTTTACTGGTTCATCCATAACCATTGCCTCAACTTCACCAGTAAAATACTCGCTCTCAATGTTTACATTGGCTGTAGGAAAACACCTTAAGCTCCCATCAACTAGGATGCAGTGCGTTTCCTTCCCAGTCAAATCACTATCCTTGATTAGCGATCTCCTCACGATACATGTACTCGCTCCAGAATCGTAAAGACAATTGGCGTCTACGCCATTGACCTTCGCTTGACATTCGTCTATACTTTCAATGTCAATGCAACCATCTTTCCGTTCTGTAACTACCGTACTCGCTGCCATGTGTTTCGGTACTTCTTCTTTACCTTTCCTATCCTGGCGTTCTACTGTTCTGTCAATTTCATTCGATTTCGTATTTTCATTCGCCTGTACAGCTCTGTACGCCATATTCTCGTAAATCTGTACTGCTGCTGCTGTGTGTTTAACAAACCCTTTGGCTTTATGCACACAATCAAATGCTTTATGACCTACCTTACCGCATGCAAAACAAGTTATCTTGTGTTCCGCTGCCTGCTCTCTATCTCTACTAAATCCTCTATTCACATTTCCACTGTGATTTGTCTCTTTGTTCTGTCGCGTTTCAACTCTTCCTCTGTTTACATTTCCTTGGAATTTCTCTCTCGATTTCTCTTCAAATGACTTTCCATTACCTCGGTCATTATTGAATCTCCCTTGAGGTTTTACAGAATTCTCTGCATATCTGTACCCATGAGCTTCGATGTAAGATTCTGCACACGTCAATGTGTCCTTTAAGCTCATTTTTCCTTTCTCTTTAATGAACATCCTCAACTCATTACTACAAGTGAGGAAAAATTGATCTTTTAGCAGTAGATCCTCGATTCCTTCGTAGGTCTGCTCAAATCCAGCTTGTAGCAACCATTGCTGCAAATATCGTTGCAATCTGTAAATGAAATTTGAAGGAGTCTCTCCTTGTTCCATCTTGCTAGTCTTAAACTTGTTACGATACCCTCCTTCTGTTAATTGGAATCTTTTCAGGAGATGCTTCTTTAAACAATCGTAGTCTTGTGTTTCTTCATCCGACAAACGCTGGTACACTTCTAATGCTTTTGATTCTAGATGTCGCGCTAGCATCAGCGACCATACATCTCTTGGTATCTCATATGTCGTACACGTACGCTCAAATCTAAGAAGATACGCATCGAGACAGTCCTTTGCCTCGTTAAATATCGGGAATTTAATATTCTTCATTCCCTTATGACTTTGGTTTCCTTGGTGGTTGTCACCCATCGTCATATAAGAATCTCCATCATCTCTGTTTCGTCCATCTCTCGATTCCATTTCTTTCAGTCTCATTTGAATCTCAAGCCTCTTATGCTCTAAAGCTTCATTCGCTTCTCTTGCAAGCCTCGCCTCAGTTGCTTCTCTTTCCAGTCTAACATCATTTGCTTCTCGCGTAAGCCTCGCATCATCTGCTTCGCGTATAAGTCTCGCGTCAGCCATCCTCGCTATTTCTATTTCGTTTTCTCTTGCTGCTTTTGCCTCAGCAATTTTAGCCGCCTCACGCGCTGATTCTGCTTCTCTATTAGCTTTAGCTTCTGCAGTTTTAGCCGCCTCACGCGCTGATTCTGCCTCTCTATTAGCCTTAGCTTCTGCAGCTGCACGTAGCTCACTTTCCTTTTTCTCTTCTCGTTCATCCGCCCTCTGCTGTCTGAATTCGTTCTGTCTGTCTCTGACAAACGCCTTCAGCTCTTCACCTTCCAATGAGAATGAACGTCCCATATCCAACCACTGTTGCCAGTCTGTGATTGACATTCTTACTTACTCACTTTTGGTTAAGTAGTAATAAATTTAACGCTAAACTATGCGCTATACAATTTCACACTCGCTTATAATAATTATTAAAATTATTAAGCGTCACACTAGTGCGCCCTCTGAACGTGATACAATCTCTGGTGTATGTTACGCAATAAGGATTATCGCACCGACTCTAATGCTTAAATCTATACACGCGCTGCGCTGGCGTTGCGCTGTGCTTAACAATTTCCAAATAGATCATCATTTTAATTAGCTTTGTCTCTTCAATATAAATGTCAGTAAAGTTCAATCTAATCAACAATAATATTGTCAATTTTATCCCGACGCGAGCATCCCATTTGTAACGTCTCCGTTTTTATGCTTATTTTAGCGGGTAATTGAAAATGTACTGCATTTAAATGATCTGTTCAAAGAGACACCAATTCTTTATAAATGTATGATATAATTGAAACTATTAAATACACAATACAATTACGCAATATTCCTATTTACTTATTTGGCGTATCACTAATTATAATTATCTTTTAGCTTATCTGTGCTCCACAGTTGAGATATATGACATGTCGTTTCTGTAGTGTAAACGGTCTTGAAATAGTTCTGTAGATTCTCTGTCGATTCACTGAATGAAGATAAGCAACCCCGTGCTATATTTGAAGAAATAGTTCTGCTGATTCTCCGTAGATTCACTGAATGAAGATAAGCAACCTCGTGCTATATTTGAAGAAGGATAATGAGATACTGTCAAGCTATGGAATCCAGATCGAATACCAGACAAGACAATATTCAATACTTCCGTAGCATCAAATTATCACACTCCAACCAATGAGAATTTCCTTCCCAATTGAAAATGACCTTGAAATGTCAACCAGAGACAACGAGCCCAAAATCGTTTCTCAACACACGAATATCGTCTCACCAACCGTCACGATCACAATGTAGACTTCACGGACGTTAGAGTTCGCAACTTCGAATTTCTAAATCGCCTCTACTCTCACACGAATGCCTCGTACTGTTTTACGACCAGATACGAGCATAATCATCATCCTCACCATTGAATAAACTTCAAATGAATTGCCAGCCACAACTGAACAACCATCTTTCTCAATGTTCATGTAAGGAATCAACCGTTTATGTCGAATTTCAATGACGTGGCTGTTTCCATTCAATTCTGTCCGTTACGCTCATTTCGATGCTTTTTATTGGTTACGCGTCGATGCAAATGTTTTTCGCTTACGTAAGCGTCCGTAGTAACCGCTTGACGTCACCATGACTGCCTCGCTCATGTACGCAAGATTCGTGGTCTCCTAGTTACTAATCCACTAGACGCCAAATTATTAATCTAGATACGCCGACTAAATTATCTAGCTTAACTCCTACTTAGAATTAACATAAAATATCAGACAAGTTAGTTTGATAGATAATAGCGATTTTATACGCTACAGCTACCCATAACGAAGTTAGTGACGAAGCAAAATTGCAAAGCAAGGAGGAACAGTCATAATCGAAGTCCATAGTAGGATAGAACAAATTGATAATGCAGCATCATAGTGTCCAATAAAAAATTAATGACGTAGGCCTGCTAATAGTGTTTCTAGAACAAAGAGATGTCGTCACAATTAAATTTTGGCAGGCCTGCGTCATTACTTTTTTTTACTTGTGACGACATATCTTTGTCATTAATTTTTTTCATTGTGCCATGGACATTAAGGAGTTGGAAGGACGGACGATGAAGGACATCGACGCTCGGAGATGGTGTCTCGTTAAAAACGCCGAGAGGAAGGCAACGGGAAACCACCTCTCTAAATTCCCAAGAAACACTGAAAATGACGACGAAAAGAGAGAGGAGTGGCGTCATTAGAGGTTGGACCTGCCGAAGGGCAGAGAACCTAAAGAAGAGAAGATGGACATGTGGGCTGCCCCACAGTTTTCTGAATAGGAGCATGAATAGCCACCACATTTATTAAAACGGCCCGGTGCGGGTCTTTCAAAACTGTGGGCCCCGGGTGCTGCAGGGCCCTTAATTGGCATCCACCTTAATGCGGGCCTGTCCTGGCCTTTGAAAGAAACATCGCTATTATTGCTCGCGGTATGTTTCTGCTGTAAACAGTAAACCCTCTTACGCTAATAGTAGTGTTGTTTTCGTTAACGAAAACAAAAACGAAAAGGGTAATTAACGAAAATGAAACGTTTTCGTTACTAAAACACGCTGACAACGAAAACTAAAACTAAAACGAAATATGCAGCAATCAAAACTAAAAGTAAACGAAAATTGATCAAACGAAAACTAAAACGATATATGGCCAAACGAAAACTAAATAATTTGCTCGTAATTTCACCTTACTTTCCTTATTTGTGTGTATTGTGTAAATGGCGTATTTTAGTATTGTGAGGAAGGAGATTACTCACAAGTGGGTCGTTTCACCTGTATACCCGGGGTCATAATTATGGCTCTAAACCTGTCCAAACCGGTTTGGGGATTAGGGGCTATTAATATGCAAATCAGAGTAATGCAGGACAGTGATTGTCTGAGGAAGCCTTGCAGGGCCGACAGGCAGGCAGAGTGACCAGTGGAGTTAGGTAAGATATGATTGGCCAGTGAATAGGGAGAAACAATGGTGAGGCACGTGAGAGTGAACAAAGGCTGACCGCTGGTAAGGAAGACTCTGTCTTGCTGTGGCTGGCTATGAAAAGTATAGTCGTCTCTGGTGTAGATAAGAACCTAATCAACCTATATGATTGCCCTTCGAGAGAGAAACCAAGAGAAGTCCCTGGCCAGGATCTGATAATATAATTATATGATATATATCCAGGATGAAATTTATTAGTCTAGGAGAATTTCTGTAGCAATATCTTTGAGGCCAAACAAGGAAACGGACCACTTTGTTTGACCCGAGGTAAGAGTAAGTCTTAGAGTTTACAATCATAAAATATTCTCATTGATATGCTTTGCCTGTGACCTTTATTTAGTTGTGTAAAAATCCTGCTAGAACTGCGTGAATAGTCGCACAATATCATATTATTCTCATTCATTCACTTCACATTACAATATTCCATTTTGGGATGTTTAGTTCTTTGCATTCATATATCCAGACTAGTGTTATCAAACGTTCTAGCGCATGATAGACTGAGTGGTCTTTGGGATGATAGCGGGCATCTACCCTGCATCCTACATTGTACCTGTTCTTCACGCCAGTGAGGCTATCATTATTCTATGGACTCCACATCAGTGTGAGAATTGTGGAAAAATAACTGGGGGGTTGGACCATTATCCACTTGGAATTGGGGTGTAAAAAACATACTTTAACATGGGGCTCTAAGAAAGACTGGGGGGGTCGAAACCCCCCAACCCCCCCCCCCCCCCGGCAATTCTCACCCTGCTCCACATGCATAGCAGAAACAATAATTCCCTCTGCCGTTACCTGGGATATCAAAGAGTGATAAAAACTGATAAGTGCACGGATAGGTAAAACTATATAAAAACTGTAACTGGAAGAAGCAAAATTATTTGAGAACTTGAAGTATATAAGTAAAATTGCTTCAGGCAGAAGTGAATAAGAACCAGAAGTGATATTATTTGAGAACTAGAAGTGGAAGTAAAATCACGTCAACAGAAGTGAATAAGAACTAGAAGTAGAATTAATATAAACTAAAATACCACTGAGGGACACTATAATTATTTACATGTATGATCAGGGTTGATACGTAATTTTGACCTTCCTGTGGTGAGCAACTGCATATATCGTTGTCATAAAATTTTGTATTAATTCCAAAAAAGTTATGAACTGTAATGCGAAGGTATTTATCAATTGGGCAGCAAATGACATTTCACATAATGATAACGTTTTATGTTCAGCACATCTTCGTATTGATTTGTATCAATTTATAGTTTATTCAAGGAACGAAACAGTATTCACTGCTAACGAGTGTGTAGCCCCAGATTATTAAAACTAAAACTAATATTGGCATACTAAAACTAAAACTAAAACTAAAATTGGCATACGAAAACTAAAACTAAAACTAAAATTGATCCATAAAAACGAAAACTAAAACTAATATTCAGCAACAATTAGCCTAAAACTAAAACTAAAACTAAAACTAAAATTAAGACTAGCAATCAAAACTAAAATTGGGGCAATATTAAAACAACACTAGCTAATAGCGACATGTCAAACAGTTTCTGATGGAATTTGTTGTGAAACCAAGATTGCATCTGAGAAACTGGTTAGGGGCCCTGTATCGATCGCACTACTTTGCACCCCATAAACGTCAGTTTCAGTGCCGACGAACCCGTCGCCCGTCGACCGACGCTCGTCAAGTCCCGATCGCCAACACTTTCGCTACGTGACGCAATTAAAGCACGCACAAGACGCAGTCATGTCTCAACCCGACTACACAGAGATCGCCATCGAGATTACGAACTGTTCTCGACGCCACGCCAGAGCAGCGGAGGGTCGCCCCCGCCGCCGCCGTTGTTGCCTCACGCCGCTCGTAAACCAACTCCACCATGCAGCCTCGATCGGAACTCGATGCCATAGGTCGGGCGAGCCGTGTCGTAAATAAGCCCGGATCTATTAATCGAGAGATTCTTAATGCTAGGACTTAAGAGAAAGTTCGCGACATCGAATTACGATAAGGAACTCGATTCGCTTTCTTTATAATGCGATTAAACAGACCTGCGAATAAGAAAAAATATAATCGCTTGCAGGTCCTGCGCCTGTGCAGCTTTCAGGCTCTGGTGTCAGATTCTATTATAACAGTGCACCGCCGATACAAACCGCGGCTTAACAACAACACCAACAACACCTTTGCGTCAGTGCAGCTCATTTTTTATGCGACTCGGTCGACGCTAATTTGCAACGTTTTCCCCCAAGCATATAGAGCCATTTTCTTGGTCGTATACGCGATCAAAATAACGCTAGTCTATAACTCACCACCGTCAGTCACTTTTTTGTTTCCAGACACTAAATTTTGCCTTTGCCCCAGAAACCCAAGGATATTTGTCTCGTGTAGTCTAGGTTATAGGCAATTTATATTTTCGTGACTCGATTAGTCTACTATCAACCGATAAAGTCAATTGATTTGTAGGTGAACGAGAAAATATATATATATATATATATATATATATATATAGTCAGTTCGCTATAGCCTATATTCCCCTATAATCAATTAGGCCTAACGATTTCCTCCTGAATTTCGCACACTCTCAGTTCTACCAATAGACTATATCGTCATTCACCAAAATGTCATTTGCTACAGGTTCCTATGTTTATAATTTGCCACACGCGCACGCGCTCAGGGACTTTCTTCTCCGCACCTCCTTATTTATAAGCATTCCAAAAAAGCTCTTAGCCGAGCAAATTTAATTCTGTCCAGGGTAACGACCTCTGTTGTCATAGACCCTGGTCAAATCGGATCCATCCATCCACCGCATCCTCTGCCTTACTCATCCGAAACGAAACCGACAAGTAGGCCTAACAAAGCAGACTGCTAACAACTACTCTGTACCCTTTCTCTTGGACATCTACTGAATAATTATATCGAACTTTAATGAAGTTCTGCATTTAGCCTCAGACTATCGCTTTTATTGTAGAGTTCGCGATTGCGATTGCCGACTTTTGCAACAGTCCTTGAAGCGCAATAGTGTCTCTAAAAATATTGTTAACCTAAGCCAGATATGCAACACACGACCCGCGGACCCTATCCGGCTATCCGGCCCCTGGGCACTTCTGAACCGGCCTATGACATGTCTTTTATATCGGCATTGTGGCTATAGCTGGTAGGTCTACCTGGGGACCGTACTTCCGGGGTTTTTTATGCAACAAATATGTGCTGTCACAATTAATAAAAAGTCCATGCGCATGCAGGTATCATCCTATCAGCAACATGTTCATGAACAAAGCTGATGACGTAACAATGATGTTTGTAGAACAAAGAGAGGTCGTCACAATACGGAATATCCATTATCCTAAACAAGTCACCAAACATATCTAATGACGTCACAGTAGTGCTGTAGACCAAAGAAATGTCGTCATAATACGAAGTAAATGGCACCCAGTTATTATCATAATTATAGCAGCAACTTGCCCACGAACAAAGGTAGTGACAAAACAAAAAACTTGCCCATGAACAAAGGTAGGCCTACTGACAAAAAAATAATCTACTACAGAGAGCATTCGTCACGGAATGAAGTCCATAGAGCAAATTGTCATTTCCAATTTCCTATCGATAAACAAAATTAGTGACGTAACAATAGTGTTTGTAGAGATTTCGTCACAATTATATGCACTCAGAACACAGCTATTAAAGGCCTCGAAACATTCTGACTGTACAGAGGAAGCTATAGGGCTTTGAAGCCCGCCTTCTCTGACCATCGATCTATGCTCTGTATATTGTTTTAAAGCAAGGTAAGGCAAGGTAAGGTATATCAAGTATCAAACTAGACAGAAAAACTCTTAACTAATATCATAACTCAGGCTTGAGCAGCAACACAACTTAGCATAAGCCGCACCGGAGTAGCCTAGTGATTAATCAAACTCGAGAAGCATCTTCAAGTAGGCTACAGGAAGTGGAGTTTATTTTTGAATTAAGCTACACAGGCTATATATATATATATATATATATATATATATAGGCCTACATGCAGATAGCCAGATAGAGTGTTCCAGGAATGGTCTCCAGACATCATCCAGCAGACAACATTGAATACAGAATAACCGAGTAGGCCTAGGCTACAATTGGCATGTGCATAAAGAGGGTCGAGCGTAAGAAGTCAACGGAGTTTCATGATGTTTGAACGATTTGGTGGCCTGAATGAAACTGAATGAACTTAAAACTTGTTTGTTTAAGCCCACCGTAGTAGGCCTACAGGATTTTGGGTGTTAGATAATTTGGTTTTCATCAGAAGAATTATCTTCATTTAGGCCTACTTTAGCAGTTATTCTGCAATTTTTAGCGCGAATGAAATTGATAGGGCTATAGGCTATTGCTGGGTTAGGTATTTGGGGCAAATAAATCTGCGCAGATTAGCCTGCGACTGACAAATGGCCTCAGAACTTAAGACGGCTCTCTGTTAAAGGAATTTGACAATGCCTTATCTACGCAGTGCACGCATAGGCGTAGCCTATACCGGGATTACCGCCTATATCTCAACGATAAAATAATATTATAATTACTGCAAGCATTGGCAGTCGATTCCACTCTTCGGAAAAGGAACACGGAATTATCATGCACAAGAGAGCAGTGTCAAATCCATGCATCTATTTGCTCCCGCTTGGACTACTGCAACTCACTTATCATGGGCCGCACCAAGAGGCAAATGATACGCAGGTAACGCAGCGTCTTTCCTCCTCCACTCGGTTCAAAATGCATCAGCTACAGGCTCAACCCGGTTCCATATTTTTCTCATTGCCCGAAGTCTCGCGCTGGTTCTCTGTTAATTGCTGCGCGCATCATGCAGTATAAGATCCTCTTTATGGCCTTCCAATCGCAGAGAACTCTGCCGCTGGTTGCACTCTGCCAGTCCCAAGCCTGGATAAAGGAGGAGGGCGACACTAATCATCCTTGATATGGCAGTGTCATTAAACAGCAACAAGCCCCCAATCGCACATGTTTGCCTCTCGGCATATCTAAACTAAACTACACATAGGCCAAACAATGGTAATCATTAATGTATTAAGTGTTTTGGTATAAACCCCAAAACAAATTTAGGCCTATAGTGTTCATTTCGAGGCAATTTAGTCCAAAAACTGAGTAGCGACTTAATATGTCTACTGCTTAGAAATGGTTGGTCTTGGAGGTTTACACATGATGCAGCAACAAAACAAACCCGCACGTTCTCAGTCACTAGACAGACCTCCAGGATATGATGGATTCCAAAGAAATAGGTAAACTGTCAACAGGAGATGCAGGTCCATTGATATCATCAAAAAATACACAAGCTAACCGAGTCATAAACAATACTTTCAGCCCTTGGGCAGTTCTAAAAATAACAAGCAAACTCTTTTAACAGGTGCTCCAGGTCTCATGGATAAAAAATAAATAAACCTACCAAACTATGCATTAGCAAAACTTCCAAGACCATCAGCCACAACAACGTGCTGATCTGAGCAACAGGGTCAGATTCTTCTCATAAATACATTTTAAATGACTAGCTAGTCAGCATCGGATTTGTTTGTTTGGAATTCGAAATTCACCTAGACTGTTCTCCAAATTATTTTTCCCTAACACTTGTGCCTCCAAGCGTTTTGGACGTCAATGTGCTGGGGTCTAGTCACAATGGACTCCTCCATACAAGGGGGGGGGAGGACGTTCATGTTACTAACTGGTACAATGTAAGTCCATAAAGAGTTCTTGAATTGGCAATGACTGATCTACTGTGGTGAGCTCTATGAACAGTTGCTGGCTCTAAAGAGATTAGTCTTCCACTGACCCGGTGGCAAAAAGGGAAGGACATTTTACCATCTGCAAGGAGTTGCTTGCTGCTGGGGTTCCAAGCATGAGCTTTGTCACCCCTGTCGTCACTCTTCATTGTGACACATAGTTCAGGTCACCGAAGAGGGTGTCTAGAACTCAGTGGCGTAGGCAAGGGGGGGGTTTCGGGGGTTAAAACCCCCCCCATTGGCTCCGAAAAAAGGTTTTTTGAAGGTTATTTTTTCGTTTAAGTAAGAAAAAATAGCAAAAACCAGGGTTTCCGGACATAAAACCCCCCCATGAAAAATTCCTGGCTACGCCACTGCTAGAACTAGATTACAATGTAGGATAAACTCTACCTTACTGCTAGAACTCACCATAAACCAGTAGAACAATTGTATAAAATTAACTGGGTGTGTGTGTGCTCAACATTGATTTATGTGGAGTTTGGGTGCGCAATTAAGATTACTAAGGGACCCTAAGACTAGGGGTCTGAACTCCCGGCAATAATGCAGCCATAGCAACCCTTCTAGCTACTATTTATTAACTTTCTGTTCTCATTAACTTTAAAACAGAGTAGAATTTTGTGAGGTACTTAAAGGTGTTATATTAATAACAAGGCTTTTGAATTTATGGTACTACTATATTAATAGCAATATCTGCATGGCTTTACTGGTTTATCACGTGCATTTTTTGATAAATCGTATAAATAGTCTTCAGTAGATTTATTGTTTATATTTCTGTCGACAGCAGCAAAACATCTTCTGCCTTTTATTCAACTGCTGTGATTCACCCTCATGTTATCACAGTCTTCTTTTCCTATAAACAAACGCAAAATTATGTTTAATTAAACACAGAAGTTCATAAAATAAAACCTCATTAAAATCGACTAAAACTCGCACATAATTATTTCAATTTTATTTACGAACCTAAAATGCGCCTCTCTCTCACAATACAACCTAATCAGAGGCAATCCCAGTCCAAAGAATCCTTCAAACGCGAGAAATCTTAAGAGAAGCAGAAAAACAGTGCTCCCAGATAAGATCTCAGCATGAGTTTATAGCAGCCACAGCATAGAAACAACACAGGCATGGTCATGAAAAGTGTAGCAGAAAATGTCCGATGAGTTATGAAAGAACACAAGAACTGGCTTTCAAAAATTAAAATCAGAATTCTTTTTAACAAGCTGTATTGGCTTCACACACACTTTCAGTACACTCTCGATGTTAAAGTGTTAAAAAACCCAGAAGTAAACAATCACTAATAAATATAATAACCATAACCTACACAGACTTTAAAGAAATTTTTGTTGCTAACACTTTAACAATACAAAACAATACAACTAGCAACAGGGAAAAATTCTGTTAATTGTCAAGTGTTATAGAGATTCCCAAATGTTAAGAAGCAAGGATATCTGACTATTTCAAATAATCACAATTTAACAAAGCTAAAATATAATCATTACTTTCTTGCCTAGTATGTGTATTTTCAACAGAATTGTGGCCTCTCCTGCAGTTTCGTTCTTCCGACTCTTCATCAACTTCATTCTGAAAATAGGTAAGCAAACTTCGTCTGCATTTGGTCATACAAACTGTTCACATGAAAGCGTCTCTATTTTCTTACAATGATTTGTGATTATTGCTTTCAACCTTAGCCTTAACCCATTCGATACCTAGGATGTCGGATATATCCGGCGGAGGAAATAAATCGTATTACCTATGCGCCGGATATATCCGGCGGTGCGCGCTGTCTGTTTAATAACCTCGGTCACAGGAATTTTTTACCTCCGGTAGCGAATGGGTTAACAACTTGGAGTAGAGGGGTTGCAGTATCTACAAAATCGACTAAATAGATACAAAATTAAAATACTGCAATCTGCACAAGAAAAAAGACAAATGCACTCTAAAAAAAACAATCTCATATTGAATGGACTTCACAAATATGAAGAGCCTTAAATCCACCGTTATCGTATCCATTGTCATCCTTCACATGCTGATAGCTATTTCCAAAAGTCTAGAAATAATTTACCATGGACAAAACAGAAGCACCACTTTGGAATTTCCCTGACGCAACATTTTCTCGGAACGTTTTATTCACCGTTAAGGACATTTCTGTAAATTGTTTCTGATGAATTCTTAAAAGTATCTTTCAAAAATGATAATCATATGTATTATACTTCATCCACAATGACGCATAAACAAATGTGGCATCATTTATATTTGAAAATTGTTCCCAAAAACAGGATAAACAATTTATCAGCTCAAGTGTTGACATTCAAGAAGCCAGGTCTTACCTGATAGAGTTCTGGGTGCTCTTTCGCGAATTTATCATATGCTGCCTTGGCCCTTACAGTATATGAGTCTCTTTCCTCTTTTGAAATATGACTTTTCCATTGCGTATTCAGCTCCGCAAAGCGAAGTTTAAAGTCTAAATCTTTTACAGATACCATTTGCTCTTTAAAAAATAGTAGGCGTCCAGTTCTAAAAATGAAAAAGATGCAGCACACCTTAAAAATTCTTTAAAATGACTCAAAAATACTGTAATTCAATAAAATAATGCAATATGTCACAGAGTATTGAAAAACAGACCATGAAAGCAGATGAAACAGATTAATCATTGTTAAACAGCACAAAATCTGTATATTTGAAAAGTTACAGTCCGTTCCCTAAGGTCCCTCAAAAGTGATTCAATATTCTTAGCCCTGAATATTTCCAGACTAGTCGAATTGCAATAATTCTCTTTATAGTCACTGCTCTTTGTTCTTGTTACACATGAGCTACGTCTACACTCTGGGACTCTACCAGGATCCTTCCTTGCTAAACTTAAAACTGTTCTTTTTGGCACACTGGAGTCGGGAGCGCCTCTGAGTAGTTTCTTTTACTTGAAGGAGTGCTATATAAATGTCCGAATGAATGAATGAATGAATGAACTAAAATGTTGAATCAAAATGACCAGGGCAGCTGAAAGAATTGCGAGTGAACAAAACAAGGCTGAAGGCAGCAACAACACAGCACTGTCGAAGTTTCAGTCACAATTCCTTACATTGGAGGACGTCCTGTTTTGACGTCGGGATGTTTTTTTCGCTCTTCCATTCTGAAACAATAGAAATAAAGTTATCAGAATCAGGACCTGATTAAGTGCAAGGACATTTTTAACAGAATTATGTAGCCTATACGACTTGCCACATGTTAGTTTATATTTTAATACAACAAAATCTGCAAACTGACCTGAAATGAATGTTCTTACTTAACTGTCAAAGACAACAAACTCCTACACCACATACTAGCCTTTGTTAAGCCAGTGTTGCGAGAAACAATAAGTCAAAATAGTAATTTCCATGACAATGCATGCTGTAAATGAACAATAAGAAACTAATTAATTAAATTGTTCAAATGCAATTATTGAGGAACACTCACGACTTTTTTCTCACAGATACCAGAAGTTTATGTTCCTCCTTTAAAGCATTTCTTAAGCTTTTCGGAATAGGCAAATTGGGAAACTCTGCTGCGATCTCTTCTTTCTGATGGAAAAAAAATTGCACAATATGAAAATATTATAACACCACACTTAGCAGTTCTAAGACAAGTACAACAAGACAACACTTGTATATATAATACAGAAATATGGTACCAAAATTTTGTGCATTAATTATTTAAATTTGTAAAAACAACCAAAATGGCGTGTTTGCAGTTGATAAGGTTTATACAGATTGAACTGCTCACGAAATAGCTTATGCTTAAGTGGTTTGCATACACTGTAGCCATGTAGCTTGTACAAGAAAATTGTACCATAAATGTACCAAAATTGCAGCATTCTATTAAAAGGAACATCTGAATTCTCATTAAAATCTTAGAAGAAAAGGACAAATAAACAGCAAAACTTGTTTCAAAAATGGTTTCATTATCTCAACCTCCAATTAGAAATACAATCAATCACAAAACAGAGAAATATAGACATATGATGTGGCAGAGTCTTGAATAAGGGCAGCCATCACGACCCAAAGAAATAGTTGGATACTGAATAATGTTTCTTGTTTGCTTCGCGTAAGGCACTCACTTTTTCAAATTCAGCCAAATTTTTCTTATATGCTTCACGTGCCATCTTTGCCCTCGTAGAGTAACTACTTCTGTCCTCTTGCGACAATTCCCTTTTCCATCGACGATTGATCTCTCCAAAGGGAAGTTCAGCATTGGCGTTCTCCTTGATAAATAGTTGATAACCATTTCTAAAACAGAAATCATCAACATAAACAGAAAAGAAAAACATTCTCAAATATTTATTTGACTATAACTCATAAGTAACTAAAAAGATTATACTACAAGTACTATTTATTATTATTATTATTAAATAAATTTGTAAATTGCATGCAAGCACACCACAACATGCCTCTGATTAGGTTGCAATGCAAGAGGAGACATGTAAACAGAGAGAGAGAATAGAAATGTGAATGTGAGGCGCGAATAGTCAGACGCTAGGAGAAAATGCAGTTAGAGTTCCAAGTGCTTGTAAGCAAAGGAAAAATGGATCAGAGCGACAGACACTCTGCAAGCACGATGGAAACAATAACAATAATTCTCATAACAATGGGAAATTGCAAAGACTTCAAGACAACAGAATACTATCAATGATGTCATCATAGGTATCCAAACAACTCGGCACAGAATTGGCACCAAAAATAACACCAAACTGCACACGACGCGTTACTTGAAAGATTCAAAGGCAGACCAAAAGACGAGCGTAACAGACAACACAACTGATGACATACAAAGACTTGGACTAAAGTTGAGAAGCACTGGACTTGACAAATTATTTATGACCAAAGACAATAGAGACCATTGCAGGAGCTGGTGATGATTATGATGATGCCGACAATGCAAAAACGTGCCACCAACACTTAAAAGCACAAATTCAGACATTAAAACATGTGACATTTCTTGGCAATGTTCAACAATAAATAAGTGACATCATGAAATTACTCACACTGGAGGAGGCACCAGATTTTCTCTAAGAAACTGTTCTTCTATTTCACGGTAATTGCTGTAAAATAAAATAAAGTGGAGCACATTTAACGCTCTGAACAGCACTGAATACACAAAAGACTAAGAAAATCATAATATTACTAGCTGTACCCGGCCACGCGTTGCTGTGGCTGAAAAGACCGTCCAACCCTCCCTCCCTACTTCCCTTCCCCTGCCTCCCTCCCTCTCTTATCCTGTCTCCCTCCCTCCGTTCCTCTGTCCCTCCCTACCTCCATTCCCCCTCCCTCTCCCCTTCCCTCCTCCATCCCTCCCCTCCTCCCTCCCGTTTCTTCCCCTCCCTCTCCCCTCCGTCCCTCACCTCCTCCATCCCTCCCTCCATCCTGTCCGCTCCCTCCCCTTCCTCCCGCCCCTTCCTCCCACACGGCCGCATTCAAATGCAAATAAATTGAATTCGCTGAAATCGAATGCAATGTTGTGTTTTTTCAAGAAAAGCATATAAAAACCCGTCCGTTCGAACGTTGTGTGAAAATTGTCAATCTAGCCTTTTTTCGACCGGATCTGACCTTTTTCAAAATTCAGAGTGGCATCCCTGACCGTTTTCAAAATTCAGAGTGGCATCCCTGTACGTTATAAATACACGGGCCAAAATAGCGGAGAATGCGTTAGAGTTAAAATGTATAAACGTGCCAACTCGAGGAGAAAGTTGTGTTTTTTTGGTGTAAAAGATTTGTTTCTTTCCAGGAAATCCTTTTACAAACACGATCGTATTCGAATGGAGCGTTTTGCGAAAAATTTCAAAAGAATCGGCCATGGAGTTTCCGAGAAATTCGATTAGGACCAAACTTTTTACATTTTTATTTATATAGATAATTTAATTTGAAAAAGATCACATGCAGCAGAGAGCTATTAGAAGAATTTAATATTAGAACAGTGATTTTCAAAATCAAAGGTTCTGGTAGAAGCTGGCAACAGATCAAGAGCTGAAAGATAAGACTTGTAAGGTAAAAATGCTGGATGTTTAGATAGAGTCATAATTCTGTATCAACATTCATTATAAATCATAGCTGTAAAATTCATTGTCAAACCACACAAAGAAAATGGTTCCTAGTCTTTCCTTATATAACCACACCTAACATAACCATACTTTCAAAAATTATCTCTGTTTTCTATTCATTAAAATAATAAGAAAATAACAAAATAAAACCAAAGGAAAATAATTGACTTTTCCTTGGGACATTATAATTCAAGATAAAAATCAACGAATCCATGTCTAAGATGCTTCCGAATGTGACAAAAATATTGCGGAATGATGATTTAGAATGCATTCGCACTGGCCATACTTCTACCTGGATGTGACTGGCTTAGCTTCGTTAGAATCCACTGTTCTGAAATCCTCCACATATGCTGCGTTCTAAAACAAGCAAATTTGCAAATACAGAAACTTTGTCATTACATACCATACACACACAAAATTGGAATTTCCAACATGCAAAACATAATTTTTCTGCAAAATGCACACCTTACTTACTAAAAAATGATGTAATAACAACTTCATTTTAAGCAGACAATAATAGAAGAAAGTAGCTCTCAGAAAAAAATGACAATAATTGATTAAATTTTAAGGAATGTAAAACATAACAGCTCAACTAGCTCAACAAGTAAGTGAAATGTTGATCTGCTTTCAAGAGAAACTTTTATATTCTATTTAAGCCACTCTTTGCGCACTGGAATTCACAAAGATTTACATTACATTACAAAGCATCATAGAGATGGTAATTTCCATAATGGAACTGAAACAATTGTACTCCTATACAAATTTCAAGGACTACCGATACAAATATGTATGAGCGTCATATGGACTGATATGAAGCGTAGCCTATTTAAGGAACCTTCAAAAGCAATATGAACAATTGAACATGGCCGTCTATAGAACAATAACCTTAGAATCATAGCCACTGCGAGTTTTATTATTACTTCAACACCATTTGACACTGATCTGTCATTTCCACAGCAGACATAAACAATAAGCCTGTGCACATGAAAGTCATATTAAAACACGGTTTAAAATCCAACGAAGACATTGCAGCAAAACAGAGAACAACATTCATAAAAAAGGCAAATTACAAAGACGATGTATGTGAATAAATAGAAATGGCCAAATACCATTGCATTAAGTTTCTTTGCCTCTAAAATATAAACCACTTTTTCTTGCTCGTCGAGACTTCGATTCCATTCTTTCCTATAAGCGGCCTTGACCTTTCGAACGTCATCCTGAAAACAAACGCACAATATTTATGCAAATCATTGGACCACTGCTTATTTCAAATGTCCACGTAAGCATAATGGTTGCGTTAAATTCAGACAACCAGACTTTCTGATACATAAAATAGATGAATACCCATCCCACCAACTTTTGGCTGGCTGCAGCCACATGAAAGCCATTGGCTAGCAGGACATTGGTGCCAGTATTATATACGATAGTTGATCAGCTATTTCAACAAGCTATCTTTTCTGAAACTCACAGGAACAGTTTTTAAAAAACATATAAGCTGCACAATGCACATATTAAACAAATACATTCAACAACAACAACAATAACAACAACAATAAGACCAACCAATATGTTTAAGATATAACATAACATAACATAGCACCATAATTAATGCAACATAATACATAACAATCAACAGCATTAACGTGTATTTTTGGTTCAATGCTCAATTTATTAAATTTCTCTTTTCTACAAAAATCCTAAATTGCAACGTGCAACAACCATTGAGGCAAAAAATCTGTTGGTTTGAAGACTCACATCGGCTTGCGTTGCTAAATGTTCTTGCGTTCGTTTGTTGATGTAAAGCTGCTCGCCAGAGATAATGTCAACACGGCCAGGTTCATTTCTCTCTAAAAATTTGTTTCTCTTTAATCCAGCCCAGTGATTTTTGTGTTCAGGGTGATCCTCGCTACAAACAGATCACAAAATGGTCAAACAGGACCAACGTTATCCTAATCAAACCGCAGGGACAATGTGTACACAATGGAAAAAACTGAAATTACTTATGCATGAAATAACCGAATGGCTATTCATTCATTCATTCATTATTAGCATTTATATAGCGCCCCTTCAAGAAACTACTCAGAGGCGCTCCCAGCCCAGCCACGGCAAAAGAAAAAAGATTTAAGGGACTTAAGGAATAAGGATTGACTGGTCAGGTGAAGGAGATGGAGGTTAGGGGGAGGTCATTCCAGATTGACGGCCCCACAACCGAGAAGGCTCGGCGCTGTCTGGTAGCTAAGCGAGCCCGTGGAACAAGCAGTTGTCCCTTCGCGGCAGAGCGAAGGGCCCGACGCGCTTCAATGTCAGAGACTGGACGACAGAGAAGTCGCAGGTAGGATGGAGCACAACCAAGGATACAGCGAGAAACCAGGGCTGCAATTCGATAATGTATGCGTTGGGCTATTGGCAACCAATGCAGCACATCACGCATGTAGGTAGAAACAGAGGAAAATTTAGGGATTCGTCCAATGAGCCGGGCAGCAGAGCGCAGAACCCGATCTAACCATCCCAGAACCCCAAGGGGGAGGCCAACAAGGATTGAGCAACAATGGTCAATTCGACTGGTTATCAAGGCATGAACAAGAACTACTAGCGCATCATGAGAGAGAGAGTGTGCAATCACTCGAAGTTGACGAAGCTGGTAGTAACAGCTTCGAGCAACAAGATTGACATGCTGGCTGAGACTGAGTTCACAGTCGAGGGTAACACCCAGGTCACGAACCGTGGAAGAGAAACTAATGTCGGGGAAGAGTTGAGCTAGCAGAGGCAGATCGATATTCTCAAGTTGCCGACGGCCACCCAGCCAAATGAATTGAGTCTTACTGGGATTTAGGAGAAGCCGATTTGACGCCATCCAAGAGGAAAGGACGTCTACAGTCAGACACATTAGGCGCACAGTGCTAACTGAATCCAATGGGTTAGAATGTATGTAAGCTTGAGTGTCATCAGCAAAGATTTGGTGGAGGAGACCCCGGGACTCAAGTAGAGGACAAAGATGCTATGCTATGCTATGTGCATTGTTGTTTTCCCCAGTTGCATTGTGTTCATTAATTAACAACTTCTTCATTCAGTAATCATCGTCTACTAAAATGTTGACCTTTTACTTCACCATTCAAGACCTTCACGCATCGTGTGCAATAGACATACTTTTTGAACCATGATGTCAACCAACAGCAGAAAGCTGCCTGAACTGTTATTTATAGCAGTAATCATGTATATAAACTCAGTATATCTTTTTGGCCTAAAAAACAAGTCTAGCAGCTCACTTGCAGACACCAAATCAAGACAGCAATTGGTCAGGTTTAGCTCCACAACAAATTCCGAGGTGTGATCATTTTCAAATAATGCCCATAATCGCACAACAAACAGCTTTCTGAGTTGAAGGCCAATCTACCCATTACGTTTCTTCTTATCATCTGATGACTGGGCTGATCAAGTATACAAGTTCACAAGCTTTTAATAACTAACTAAAATGAAATGGGACAGTACTTGAAACTGAACAAAAACCAACCCTTAATCCCACAACAAACAACTTTCTGAGTTGAAGGTCAATCAATCAATTACGTTTCTTCAACTAGGCTGCTAGTACAATATACAGGTAACGTAACACATTCATACTTACAGAAACGTTTCTAACGCTGCATTGTACTTCTTTGTTTCATGTCTAAATTCAATTACATATTTTTCCTGTAAATAACAAACAATATCTCACAGAAAATAGAAATTTATTTCAAACAAGAAAGTATCTAGTATGGGATTGGAATCATAAATTTACAGATTAAGAATTTAGTGTTTTTATTCACACAGGAGAATTTCTGTAGAATGAATGAATGAATGAATTAATGAATGCCTATCTTCATTAATCTCACAATTGTAATTGTTCAGCAACCTGTCTTACAATAGAATCATAAAATTTGTATAGTACAAAAAGTGCAAAAAAGTTAAATGTTTGGAGAGACCAATTAAGAAGAGCACTAAAGAATAAAAAGAATGCTAGTAAGATCACTAAAAATCAGAGAATGCAATTAAATAAGTAGAATCTAACTGCATTAAATAGAAAGTGAATGCTGTTACTGAATTGAATCGAAATTACAGACAATTTGAGCACCTCTGAGTAGGTATCTTGAAGGGCTGCCATATAAATTCTGATTGATTGAATTTCCTTGGAATAGGTTGAAGTATTTAAGGAAATACTAAATAACAAGATTTTTTACTTTGTCTTCAGCTTTAAGTTTTCGATATCGGTTGCCAGCTTCTACACAAATCTCCTGTGATCTCAGTTTTGGATTCTTTTCCAGAAGCTCCTTACGACAATCTCGCATGAAACGAAGAAAAACCGAGACAGGCTGCCTTGGCAAGTCTGGATGCCTTTTACGCTGCAAAAGGTAAGTTTGTGCCAGATGTAGCACTCAAGAAAGTCGCTAAAATGCAGTTCCTCAGCCAAATATTCAACACAACACACTGGAGACTTGCTATAATGTCTTCTAAATTGGGAGCCATGTCAATCAATAACAGCCTTGAAGTCAGGTGTATGCGACAATGAAATAATTTTCAACAGCTGAACTAGTGTGTGATCTGTGTTATTGACAATGCAGTATCATAATTTATGTTATAATAAAGCATGCATTCTTTAATGGAACTGAAAATCACATGTATAGCATGACTCTGAGTAGTATCTTTTGAATTCCCGAATGAATGAGTAGCAGGCTGTGCATATGACCCTTACACGATGACAAATAGGTGACGAAACTGACCACCTACACTTTTAGATTGCCTCGTCACAAATAACACCTGCAATATACTACATTACTCTGATGAAAATTTGCCATGTAATCAAACTCTAGTAAGTAAGCAAGCAAAGTAATGCTTGCTGGCAGTGCACTCTATGTTGATCAGTTGAACAACGACAAGTAAAGACCATTAGACAGACCTTCTCTTGTTTGTCAGCTAAAGAACTTCTACGCTGCGTGCATCGTCTTCTTTTCACCGATTTCTGGCTCGACTGCAGATTTTCAGAATTATCTGAAAGAAGAAATCTTAAAACTTATTTCCGCTTTTGTTAATTAATTCATCACAACTGAATATTACTTCAATTTAATAATAATAAGAATAATGATAATAGCTATAATACCACAATTACGAAAATGATCTACACAAATATATGTGAGTGCGCTAACATGTTCCAGGATAAAATGCTACTCCAATGTAGAGATAACCTATTGTCTTAAATCTGTACATCCATCTGTCAGTCAATCTGACCATCAGTCTGACTATCCAATCTATCGGTCTGGTCTTCTATGACCGTGAGTTCATTCGTCCAACCGTCCAATATAGTGTGTTAATTGGGGGAACACACCTCTACATGTTATAGTCTGCTTTACTCACGGTCCAGTTAACACACCATGTCTCATGGCTGGTCCCAAACTTCACGCTAAAGAGTATATATAATATATACAGTGTACACTATACAATGCACTAGCTATTTGATTCACAACACCGCTCCAAAATTTATGGAAATCCAAGTGCAGTGGAAACTGTTTTGCTAAATACGTTTAAACTGAGAATAGAAAAGCTTCAAAAAATAAAATGTTCATATTTACAAAAGCAAACATAAAATAATATGTCAACAACTATTGTCTACTTAAATTTAAATAAAAGAGTTTAATATTTATGCTAATTAAATAAAAGGATGCAAAAAAACTTTTAAAATTACCTTCATGAGAATCAACTGCGCAGGTCTTAACACAACGAACTCCTCTGACTGGACGAGACTTTTTGCTGACTGCTTGAACAGAATTTTTACTGTCTGCTTGAGGAGAAGCTCTGCTGACTGCTGGAGAATTGTTACTGACTGCTTGCGGAGAAGTTTTGCTGACTGCCGCAGAAGAATTTTGGATGAAAGGATGAGACCCTAAAACATAATTAATTGTTAATGAATAACATATCTGGATAAATATCAAATGCACATATAAAGTTAAATGCATAGTAACAATGAAAAAACTATTGAAACTATTCACACTAATGTACTAAAAAGCAGGGCCTAAAGTATGGCTGGACGGTCATGAATGGCGTCCAGGCACTTAATTTCAAATCTCAATGCTGTCCTGCCATTTATTTGGCCAGCACCGCCTGGAAAGTTCAGGAACGGCCAGGCACATCTTTTTATACACGTCAAAGTACTCCTAAAAAGTGAAAAATATGAGAACAGAACTGGTGCATAAGCATGGTTCCACCAAAATCCACACCTGGAAACAGTCAAATAGAAACAATAAACCTAACATAAAAGTCCAGAAAGTCTACCCTAAAAAGCAAGAAAGGAGGATTGAGGAACGACTACATATTCGTAATTCTTTAAAATATCTTGTGTTTAACAGTTGCATGTTGTAAAACTCTAGCAACAATAGCATAACAAAAGCCAATGAGAAAACAACGCAGGTCAACGCTAAAGAGTTAAAACGAAAAGTAATTTAAATTAGAAAAATATCTCACCTTCTGGAGCTTCTACAGTAGACGTCTTGATGCAGTGAACTTTCCTTGTTCGAAGAGGTGCTTTCCTAACTGTGACAAATCATATAACCAAATGTGCTATATAATATCCATTACAATTATCTAGATTATTTCTGAAGTGTAAGAGTACAGTTAAGTTATATTAGGAAAAAATACAACAAATACACCAAAACTAACTTATATATCATATCTATGACCATATCAAGAACAACTTATATCAAGATTGTGCATCGTCGTTGTGCTAAAGGTTATGCCATTTCACATCAAATTACATTTGGCCATGTGCACTCAAGCATGTTGTATGTGAATCGGTGGTATAATGAAGAATGCTATATTTAAAAGAGGATCTAGTGTACTGAAAAAGAAATTAATCAGCCATAGTGCACAACTATAAATCACAGCCAAGACTTGAAAAATGAGCAACTTGAAGCACAAACTGATTATCACATTTTAGATCAATCAATCAATTAAGTTTTTTCATTTAATACTAATTTTTTTAAACCCACAAAATGTTTAAAAAATCGCTTAACTCTGCAAGAAATGAATCATTAAGGCTAGGAAAACTGGGACTGGATTCCTACCTGCAGATAATTCGTTTGGTATTTCTTCAGTAAAGAGCTGTCTTTTTGCTGTTAATTAAACACCAAATCAGTTAGAAGTTCATTACAGACACGGAAATAAGAACATCAGTGATGCCAAAATAATCAAACAATCTTTTCTCACAAAGAGTTTTCAAAGTCAATGCAATCCATAGATGTAAAAAACGTTTTTTTCCGTTTTTTATTCTCTCCCAAAAAACGTCGTTTTTTTCGTTTTTTATTTTTCCCATCGTTTTTTATCGTTTTTTATTTTTTCTTTAACTTTATTTATTCATTTACTTTCTGTTATTATTTTTCCTAATTTTAATTTTTCTGATATTCCTTATGTTTTCCGCCAACTCTCAAGGATTCAGCTAACTAAAGTCATTATTTCATCGTTTAACATCATCATTTAACAGAGAGCCTGCGTGTAGTAGGTTCCTAATCAATGTTTTCAAGGTTAAAATGCGGTTTTAGATGTAGCAAAGTCAAATTATTTACCGTTTCCGTTTTTATCGTTTTTTTGTCGTTTTTTATTTTTTCGAAAAAAACGACGTTTTTTACCGTTTTTTATTCCGTTTCCATCGTTTTTTACATCTATGATGCAATCTGTAAAAAATTTCATATGAACAAAAAGCATATTAAAGCTACTCAATACTCATCTGCATTTCCAGTCGAACCATGAAACGCACTCTGGAGGCAATCTTAAGAAAAGAAGTGAAAATGAAAGAGAACTAGAAGAGCCGCAGTCTTAACACTGGTTAGTGTCATGACTCATTTGTTCTAAGGTTTGAATATAAATGATAAACTCAAGGTTCGAATTGCAGAATGGCCTCTTTAAAAAACTCCATCACCACAAAAACACTGAATTTCTCTATGATTGATGCTTCACTAAGCAAACCTATGCACAGGCACAAATTTAATTATAGTCAACAGAAAAAGGTAATTGAATCAATTTAACAATTAAAGAGGGCAAAGATTCGATATTAAACACACAGTTACATCACCTTAATTAAACAGTTCAGTTTTAATATCTCATTAACAGAACATGTAAAAGTAATTAAATTTTTATATAGGAAAATTCTCTTTTTTATTATGTAACATTGATGCAGAGAAAAACAGTGAAACCACTGAATTTGGTGAATAGAAAGTCCATCAAGCAGGGGCCAGCAGCAACATGTCATTGGTTGGCTAGATGCTGCTCAACTATGTGTTTTAAAACAAAGATTATTGACATCACCCTCCTCCTTCCATGGGCTTGGGACTGGCAACACTCAAATATGGTTGGCACCAGTAAAGTTTCACAGGTCATTAAACTTTGGTCAAGTTACGCACATAATTTTAACATTGCGATGTATCATACACGAGTGAATTACATGTGTAGGAAAACTGTTGGGTCAGTAGCAAGAGCTTCTTTAACAGAAGGTCAATTAGAGCATTCTTTAGCTCCTTCATTTTAACATTGTTATATGACGTGACATTAAAATTGCGCCTGTGGGACATTCTTTAATGTAAACGTATGCATTTTCCATCTGGAGTTTTTTGCTGAGAGTGCCTACGAATAGTCATTCTGTGAGAGTGCTACATAAATCTATAAATACAATACAATACAAACAAACGCATCGTTTGTGGTTGCAGAGGAGAAAAAACGATGTGCTAAAGCGGTAACTGCAAAACTAAAACAAGTAAACTATGTAAAATAAATTCCAAACCTGAATGCAAAGTGCTTGACGGCCCTGCTTTCGACGAAGCAATTACGGGATTTTCTGTAGACGAATCATTTGCCAAATGTTCTTTAGACTGAAGAATATCCAAACTGTTCACGATAGAAACATTTGACCTTCTGGATAAATCAACTGTCAAATCACATACACTTCCAGGTTCGGATGATGGCTTCTGAGAAAAATGAACTACTGAATCATGCGTCAATGAAGTCCTTTTTGATAAATCTACAGACGATTCATGCACAGATGGAACATTTGTTGATGTAATTTCAGACATGCTATTCGCAGCATTTTGTGTAGGTGAAAGATTTGTTGTAGAAGGGATATCCGTAGAAGGTTTCAATGGAGAATCATTTGCAGATAGAATACATATCAAGACGTCTTGAACAAGATTATCTGCCGTAGATGGAACCTCATTTGCTGCAGATGGAACCTCGTTTGCTGCAGATGGAACCTTATTTGCTGTAGATGGAACCTCATTTGCTGTAGATGGAACCTTATTTGCTGCAGATGGAACCTTATTTGCTGTAGATGGAACCTTATTTGCTGTAACCTTATTTGCTGTAGATGGAACCTTATTTGCTGTAGATGGAACCTTATTTGCTGCAGATGGAACCTTATTTGCTGCAGATGGAACCTCATTTGCTGCAGATGGAACCTCATTTGCTGCAGATGGAACCTCATCTGCTGTAGATGGAACCGTCCCAGAAGGATGCACTGCTGAATCGGCTGCAGATTGAACATTAACTAAGACTTCTTGAGATTGAACATTCAGCGCAGATGGAACATCATTCTCTGAAGGCTGTTGAGATGGGTCAACCATTGTATCGTCAAGAGATGAGATGGTTCTGCAATTCTCACTGTTCCTGCTGGCTTGTGAAGTATCTGTAAATTAATTAACACAATAGAGACTAACTGCACAGTGCACACCACCAATTGAAAACCTTTACAAATTTTGACAATGCTTTGCAGCAGTTTTGCGATAGAAATACCATCACTTGCCATTTTAAATCACTGCTCAGATTGATTTATTTATTTATTAATCGCATTTGCTATAGCACTCGTTCTAGCTCTTTACACAGAAGTGCTCCAGGCTACAGCGCTGACACTGCATAGAAGTTTCACGCCGAAGCGCATGAGCAATTGCAAGTGCAGGACTTGCTCAAGGTCCTTACGATGCGACTTGAGGTGGATTCGAACCAGGAACCATCCAGCTCCAAGGCACCAAACCCACCACTACACCACCAAAGCTGCATCATCTTCTTCAATCTCAGCTCAGGCTCTAACAGTAATGCAATCAATGCTACTAAAAGCTCCTTTGTTGCATTCTTCCTTGGATGCACAACCCGTTACAAGCTCAGATTTATTTAACAAATAAATCACTAATGCCTGTGCCAACTAGCAACATTCTAACTTGTTTTATATTTTTTAGTATATATATGTAGTGCCAAAACATGCTAGAATAGACATAAACTTACTGATTCTATGTTTCACCTTGCTGGAAGTTGCATGATCTGGCAAGGCTTTAGGCTCCAGAATCCAGCTGATGTCAAAACTAAGAGAATCTGGAACAACAAATTAAATTATGCATAAAATACATTTGTCTACTTCCAGATTTAACACATTAATTATATATATTGTGTAAATAAATAAAGAATTCAAGTTATTAGCTTGATAGCTAAGAGTTATTAAAAGGCACTAGATAAATGCTTTGATACAGAGTAAAAAACCATTGAAACACTTTGTAAGTTTGCATATAATATTTCCATTTAAAAATAGAGGAAACCATTTCTGTGAATGTACTTACTAAACACACTATTAGCATGCTTATCTCTTTTCCTTTTCTGAATGTCATTAGTTTCAAGTCTATCGTTTTCGCAAGATACAGCTTTCGAGTCGAAAATAAACAAGCTCATTGGTATATAACAGCTTCGTTTTAACACACCACTATACAGTAAGTGTTGTTGATGACATATTCTATGCACAAAGTGTATGACAACGTATTCTATGCAAAGGCAGGAAACAGTATATGAGCATAATGTTCCATCTATAACAGTAGTTTGCCACTGATACAAGTATAGATGTCTGGCAAGTAAATCGCACATCATATGCATAAAATCAGAAGTCGCGTGTCATTTTCCTGATACACTACTGGAACAGACCTAACCAATGGATAAAACCTAACCAGGTTTGGATAAAACCTAACCCTGGATAACCAGAGATTAGTTGTCGGAGTGGCTTTCCTAGTAGCTGTCAAAACCCACCAACCGTTACAATATCAATAAAAACAAATGTTCAAGTCGACCAGTGACTTTGTCCTTTACTTCAATTTACACAAACGTCAAAAATTTAGTGTTCTGCCCATGGACCGCAGGTTCTAATGCAACTGTGCCGAAGGTATGAACAATAAAAGTCATCATAATTCACTAATTTAAGTAAAAAATTGGTAATAAAACCTCAACAAGACAACAAATGGTAACGCAAACATCTTACGCATATACTACCTATTACCTAAGGCATATAATTACAGGTTACCTTAGGCACATATTACCTTAGTCATATATTACCTTAGGCATAAATTACCTATTTTATCTTTATTCTTGCGATGGTGTTTCTTTGCTTTCTTCTTCCGCTTACGTGAAGTCTTAGGTTCTGTCTCCGGCAAGTTCTCATTCGACGGCATGAAACCACCAACATCCTGAATGGCTTTTACAAGAAAAAAATTGCATAAATAACTCAAAATAATTAGTAACAATCAGTAACAATCTTCATCTCTTTCTATTTAAAACATTACCAAAACTGTGAATAAATCGTGAAGATGATTATACCCAAAAACTCTGAAAAATTACATTAGACACTACTTACTTTTAATGAAACACTGCATACAGTGCATAAGCATCACTCACGATGCTCAACAGTGTAGTGGTTAGCATTACTGGACGGTCAATGCAGCGGTAAGGGTTCAGATCCCCACCAGGACAGAAATTTAGTTTGAGATTTCTGTTACATCTGAACCTCCAACTATAAAGAGAACACGGACTGTATAATGTACACTGTGAGTGGGAAGATGAGACAGCGAGGGGAGGACTGGGCACCCGCCTTCATCATGCCAAGGCTGAACACATACCTCTGGCTGCTTCAGGGCTAGCTTAAAGGAAATATCAATCATTCAATTTAATTTATTATTTATCTAATTAACTGCACAACCTACAATACAATACAATACAATTAAACATTTATACCGCACTTTAACAAAACAAAGTCTTGCACAATAATAATATTTAAATATATAATATCATCATCCACTTCATTAGCATTACCAATCTCATCTTCTATTTCATGTCGATGTTTCTTCTTCTTCTTCTTCTTTCGCTTACTGGAAGTCTCTGGATCACGTTCATGCTCGGTAGTCAGAGTTGAAATTGATTCAAGCAACCAGCTTTCATTGCCTAGAATACCAGCACATTATGAATAAACAATAATAACAACACACAAAAGAAAACTATAATTATAAATAAAAGCAGTAGACTCAGAGAATTCTACATTTTTCACTCAATGACTAAGTCTTGCCATTCCAAAATATAGTTGATGTGACTTCTTGGATTAGGGACTTGATAATTCAAGACCTAATAGCAATACATTCAAGCAGCAAGCAGTTATAGAGGAACATCTCTTAAATCTTCTGGTTCTGAAAAGTTATCATTCTTAAGCAGCAAATAATAGCGACAACAAGTCTCCATAACAATGCCAACATCGAATGGAAATTGCTTGTGAAAAAAATCACAAATATAAATCGCCAAAAATATTTTATTTCAGCAAAATCAAAATCCTAAAGGTTAAGTGATAAAAAATAAATTAAATAAAACAGGTCAATGCCATTCAAACTTAATTGTAAAACTGCTGTAGAACTATAAAGTAACGCAATAACAATGCAAAATGTTTACTCGACAGTGCAAAAATGCCTGCCTATAATCCTGAGTCAATTCATGGTTAGTCTAAGGAGGGTAAGTGCACAAAGCAAACCAAACACCAAGATTGGAACGAGTCTCCAGAGTGTAAACAAAAACATGTATATAGCACCGAACATTGTGATTCATGTCTCGTCCAGATTAGGAGAATCAGAAGAATCTACAGATCAACAGTAGGTGATAACTTACAAATTAAAATATTTATATTTATCAACATAATCTAAACTATGATCAGGGTTTAAGCATCACCCTCACTTTCTTTGTCATGCTGACGTTTCTTTTTCTTTTTCTTTTTTGTGGAAATTTCAGCCAGATGCAACTCCCCACTTTCCACCAACTGTTCAACATTGCATGAAATCTCTACATCATACACACATCGCACATTACACTAAATACATGGTAAACAACTGTGCAACAAAGTTTATCAAATGGGTAGGAATCAGTTGGTTGGCCCTGCCACCTGTGACTCTTGTAGTTTTCTGTGCACATATTTTTTAACTAATGAAATAATAGTTATTAATTAATGACATATTAACATAATACAAGCTATCACAAAAAGAGCTTCTGACTACTGGTAGTTAACTCTAAAAGCAGTGCTATACTCATTTTCAATTCATTATTATAGTCAATAACAATTCTCATCCCAATACATTTATTATGGCTGCTGCATTCTTTCTAATTTCTATTAATTCAAGAATGAAACTCTCTGTCTACATAAAGTCTGTTGGTCTATAGATCCGTCTGTCTGTCTAGGACAGAAGAAAGTGATCAATGCAGCACTGTTAACAAATTTAAGCTTCAAGCATAACAATTGAACAGACGAAATTACCCACTGCTTCCTACATACTGCAGTCAAATATTGCACAAAATCATTTCAACGCACAAAAATTTATACAAATGTATATACAGTTATACACAAGCAAACATAAACCACACACCCATACAACCCACACACACTCACGTAGTACAATACTTAATCTTACCCTGTTTTTAATTTAATCTCTTGAGACTTATAACAAATCAATATAGCTTCACACTAATTTATAATAATTCTTTGAATTTCTTTAATTATTTTCAATCACATCCAAATAGAATCGATCACAAGACATCTAAAACCAGCAACGATATAAGATACTAAAATCACCTTCACTTTCATGAACGATATAAGATACTAAAATCACCTTCACTTTCATGAACGATATAAGATACTAAAATCACCTTCACTTTCATGAACGATATTAGATACTAAAATCACCTTCACTTTCATGAACGATATTAGATACTAAAATCACCTTCACTTTCATGAACGATATAGATACTAAAATCACCTTCACTTTCATGAACGATATAAGATACTAAAATCACCTTCACTTTCATGAACGATATAAGATACTAAAATCACCTTCACTTTCATGAACGATATAAGATACTAAAATCACCTTCACTTTCATGAACGATATAAGATACTAAAATCACCTTCACTTTCATGAACGATATAAGATACTAAAATCACCTTCACTTTCATGAACGATATTAGATACTAAAATCACCTTCACTTTCATGAACGATATTAGATACTAAAATCACCTTCACTTTCATGAACGATATAGATACTAAAATCACCTTCACTTTCATGAACGATATAAGATACTAAAATCACCTTCACTTTCATGAACGATATAAGATACTAAAATCACCTTCACTTTCATGAACGATATAAGATACTAAAATCACCTTCACTTTCATGAACGATATAAGATACTAAAATCACCTTCACTTTCATGAACGATATAAGATACTAAAATCACCTTCACTTTCATGAACGATATTAGATACTAAAATCACCTTCACTTTCATGAACGATATTAGATACTAAAATCACCTTCACTTTCATGAACGATATAGATACTAAAATCACCTTCACTTTCATGAACGATATAAGATACTAAAATCACCTTCACTTTCATGAACGATATAAGATACTAAAATCACCTTCACTTTCATGAACGATATAAGATACTAAAATCACCTTCACTTTCATGAACGATATAAGATACTAAAATCACCTTCACTTTCATGAACGATATAAGATACTAAAATCACCTTCACTTTCATGAACGATATAAGATACTAAAATCACCTTCACTTTCATGAATGATATAAGATACTAAAATCACCTTCACTTTCATGATGACGTTTTCGTTTCTTTGAATGCTTAACGGAAGTCTCGGTCTCAGATTCAATCTTTATTTCAGGTAGAAGCAACCCACCACTGGAATTTTCTATAATTTAATATTTGCATTAAATCAAATTGTATTCAAAAACATGTATAATGAAACATGTGCTACCTAAGATGCTACATGATATAATGGAAGTTATATTATATTTTGAGCATATAAGTATCTATAAGTATATATTCACTTTCATGAACGATATAAGATACTAAAATCACCTTCACTTTCATGAATGATATAAGATACTAAAATCACCTTCACTTTCATGATGACGTTTTCGTTTCTTTGAATGCTTAACGGAAGTCTCGGTCTCAGATTCAATCTTTATTTCAGGTAGAAGCAACCCACCACTGGAATTTTCTATAATTTAATATTTGCATTAAATCAAATTGTATTCAAAAACATGCACAATGAAACATGTGCTACCTAAGATGCCACATGATATAACAGAAGTTACATTATATTTTGAGACAGTTGGAAATGCATTCAATAGTTTTACGGTAGAAAAGTAGTTCTGGGTCAAATTGCTGTTACCACTAATAATACCAAGAGCGAGAACAGTGTTAAACCAATTGTCTTTTGCTGAAATAAGCAAATACAAAGAATTTATTACTTAAATTAGTAAATATCCAGTAAGTAGCCCAACAATAGCAATTAAAGAAAGAACGAAACACAGTATAAACAAAAACAGCAAAATGCTGTAAATAAACATATTAAATATTGAATACCCCGGTAACTAAATTGTTAATCAGATTAACAGAAATGCAATACTTGTATTTGTGGAAAATGGTTTTACTTTGCAAAAACAAAAAAATATCTTGACAGACGTTCTGAGCTTTCCAAATTTCTTACCAAAAATACATTTTGCAAAGGACAAAAACTTAACTCACGATTATCAAGCTGTCTCGTATGTTTATGTTTTCTCTTTATTCCTTTTTCTTTCTCAAATTCCTTCGACTTTTGGTGCAAAACTTCATCATTTACTTGAGAATCTGTACCACGAAAAGAAATTTCAATAAGATTAAATCATCAGGACTACTTACGAATACAGAAATGTCTCTGTCTTAAAACAAGCAATTGTTTTAGAAGGGATATAATATATTATAGAATATAAAGAATCATGCCATTCTCCACAGTAAGTTCCTGATCACAGCTGCAATATCCCACATACCACTGAACAAAACATGCAACATTTATAGTAACAACATAAGAACCAACACCACATACCATATGCATCATCTGTTTTGCATTTGTGCTTGTTTTTCTTCCTCTTCCCAAAGTCATTTGTAGTCAGCATCTCAGAAATGTTTTCGAGGATCTCACCTAAATGCAACATTCTGATGTTACAAGTTAACTTCTCAATTACTGGAACGTGCAACCTACGACATGAGCGTCTTCTACGCTTCATACTTCTGTTTCAATTGACAACCATTCTTTTCCATCGCTGGTTTGTGTAGTCAGCTTAATTAAGCTAATAGAAACTTATGAACATTTAAGATGGAAAAGGAACTTTATTATGTACTGAACAAATCATGACTTATTCCATACTCCATACTGCATCTTAAGCTTTCGTTCTGCAACGTTTTGCGCATGCACCATAATATACTGTGGATCTACAAAAGTACCTTTCATTAAAAACTAATAACATGGTGCATAAACTGCATATAAACCAAATCTTTTATGAAAACTCAAATTCTTGAGTGGCTCAGAACCGAGGCACTCAAGAATTTGAATGTTCTGAGAAAGTGAATGTTTGACATTTCTGAACATTCTGTGTTCGCTCTGTGTGGTGAAAGGCTTTTATTTTAAATCTGCTCCTACATCACTGTCTCTCCTCAAAATCTACGGCGTTCATGTACAATCGGGGGACGTTATTTTTTCGCGTCAGGGTCGGTTAGGGCTTACCTTACCTTACATACAGACACTGTATGTAAGGTAATATAGACTGTATATGTTGCGTCCCCTCTTAGTACATGAACGCCGATCTTACTCTAACATATACCTGAATTATAACGCTGGCAGGATTTTTTCTCAACTTTCAATGTATATTTTATTAACGTTGTGGCAATCAATTTTTGGCCAATATATTATCGCTCATTTACATAGATATATCTTAGATATAACATATATTACATGTAAAACACCAACACAGAGTTCTTCAAATCGATATTATAATTTTAGCACAACAGGAAAATACTAACAGTCTAACCAAAGATATTAGAGTAAAACTCTAATATCTTTGGTCTAACTGTCTAAGAAATACCTGAATGATAACACTGGCAGGATTTTTTTGGTCTGCAATGTACATTTTTCACTGTCAGACTAAACGATATGCATCTGGTCGCGGTTGTACAAAAATCTGGAAGAGCCAGTGAGGCTGGGACCCCTCCGATCCAGATATTAATTTTAGTATTATTATTATCTCTCCAATCAGCGTATTGGCTTCTGCCCATCATACACTGCAATGTTCACCTAATCACACGTTGTCTGATGGGTCATTTAGGTAGACGCTCTGGGATTTTGGAAAGGACATCAAAACTTACCGACTGCCTGCCATGGCCAAGGATGCCACTAGAGCTTTTTCCACCTAGCTCTAGGGTTTTTTTCGGCCTAATCTAGGTTTCTAGGTGTTTATTGTCGAAATCTAGGGCTTTTTTGCGAGGGCGGGTTTTCTTACTTATTTTTCGTGAAAAATGTACGAAACACGAGTAAAGAGGAAGATTTAAGAAAATTTTCAGATTTTTGGAGCGAATGACTTAAAAAGGTCGTCATAAATTTCAAGCCCGAAAATTCAATGTATTTTTCTGAAATTTCTCGATCTAACCTTTTTTCGGCCAGATCTGACTTTTTAAAAATCAGAGTGGCTTCCCTTGCCATGGCTGCAGGTGCTAATCCTCCAAACTTTCCGCTCAGTTTAGCTAAATACCTATTCGCTAATCGCGCTTATAATGGGGCTGGTCAAGCAGTCTCTACATAATATTATCATAACCGAAATATCCATCTTAACATCCGGTAGACCTATTCTAAAAGAGAAGGCCCAGCAGAGGGAAGAGTGGCGGCATTGGACAGCTGAACCTGCCTAGTGGCAGAGAACCAGAAGAAGACCTATGCACTTGAGTGGTGTCAATGGGGAGGGTTAGGGTATTGGCAGCACTATGGTACAAAGCAGAAGATCACCATGCTTTAAAATTATACTCAAAATGGCTTTTTAAGCATGAGCAGTACAACTTGATAAGTGCCTTGTATGGCTGCTACAGTCAAATTCAACTCCTGTAAAAATGTCTGATATTCTGTTCATACTACGACTTTTGTTGTGATCACACTACTTACAAGTCAGTTTTAATTCAATTATTACTCTTTTCAAAATTGCACTGTAATTATACTACCATACAATGTTAATTACGCTTTGCTCATATATAAAGAGTAATATTTGTATGAGTTCCTCTGTTACCTAATAATGATTTTTAAACTGAGATTTTGAATTAAAAACAAAACAACACACATCTAATGTAAGCCTGTAAATATTAAGCATAGTACTCCAAAGGTCCAATATTAGCACAGCAAAAAATTAACAAGTCTGCTTTAAATGCACTCAAATTAGTAAAACACGAAGACAGGTATATAGAGTGACTTAAATCAAAGAAAGTTACAAGCTTTACATATTCACAATAGGCAATTTTCTGCAATATAATTAGCTTAATTACCGGTATAATTGAACGCCGAACTGAATAAAAATTTGGAAAGAGTAACTAAATGCCTAATTCTGTGCTAATAAAGATTCACCTGACAAAATACTACTTTTAACTGCACTTAAAAAGATAAATTAATGTGCACAGAAAATCAGGAAACCCATAATGCATTTCTGAGTAACGAATATAATAATGCAATCTATTATGAAGGAAAGATATCAGAAACACATTTTATGCACAATGATAACAACAGTTTTCAAATACCTGTATCTTAGTATCAAGACACTGGTTACACACACCCGTTAAATACTTCTCTGCAGCACCGATATAATTTAGTATTCAATAAAAAATAAATTCAAAAACTATCTTTCTAAACTGCCTGAAAGTAAGAGTTTGTTTACTGACAAAACTAGTTTTATTTAAAGTCAAAATGTGAAAACTAACCAAGAAAATATAATCTCAAATCAAAACACACTAAAATGTCATTTTCATAGCACAGACAGGTTCTGGTGATAGGATTCTTAAATTGTCAGAAGTCTCATCAAAATTTTCAGGAATTTATTACAACATTGAGTAGAACATGGCACTATTGGAATGTCACTAAATATGGGGTCACCAAGTCCCTAAAAGCAGACATCCATAACTATCTGTCTTCCCAGCCTGACAACTTCAGTGAGCATGAAAACCACAGGCATACGCAGACTGCAATTGAAACAATTGCCTGGCGTATACTATTCTTGGTAAGATCGTACAAACATTAAAAGAACCTCTTCAACTGGAAGACAATGACATGATACAAAGGGGAGGTGAAATGCAGACCACCTGCAGCTCTGGACAATGAAATAGGACTTTGGCGATTTGATTGTTAAGTTCTTTTACGAAAAAGATGAAATTGTCTGTGTGGCTGAAATGCATCTTGCCCAAATAACAGCTTACTAAGTTTCTGAATGTTTTAGTTTCAAGGCCTCCGTTAAAGGATGAACAAACACTAACAAAATTATTCAAACTCGCCGGATAATGAAGCAGCAAACATTAGGAATTTCTTGGTAAAGGAATAGGAACAACTGAGGTCTGTTTAGTGAGTATATACACTAATCAATCAAGTATTCAATGTCCACTACAAATCACACTATAGTAATAGAACATCAGAATGAAATCATGCACCAATCATACTAAAATAACAATAACAGAGAGCAACAAGTCTTCTGTTCTAAGATCTCATAATATCAAAAATATTGCTGTGGTCAACTGAAGCAGACCATGTGTAAAATATGGCCGGTATCCTCCCAAGCGCTGCGTCATATAAAATGCACTTCAATTTAGACCTTACTCAAATGTCAACCTGGATTTTTCATTGCTCAACACCTGATTGATGTTTACAAGCAACCAAACAAAATTGCACTAGTGCCAAAACTATAACATTGGCCATCAGTCCAGCATATATGTGTACCTTATAAAATAACTACAAACCTGCAGTCCAACCCAAAGAAGTAATGCGCTCCAGACAAATAGCATGAAACGAAAACCTCATCTGATCCAAACCACTCGCTTTCACTATTGTCTAACAGCCCACTGTGCCACTCGGAAGAGCACGTAGCCGAGCAGGAATGGATATAGGATCATCTCTCGTCGTGACCTCCGCAGATTCTCCTTTTCCAGTTTGCCAATTTGCTGCGACAACTCGGAAATATGGCGTCGGATGAGCTTGATCTCTTGCTGTTTATTGTGATTTAAGAACTGCGGATGAAATCTGTCCACTGCATTGGAATCACTAAAAAATACACATCAAGAGGAAAAAAATTAAACCAGTTGAAATAAATACAGAGCTGTTGGGGTTATTTGTATTGGTGCAAGAAAATACTTGAAGCCTTTTAAGGCATTTGAGAAATGTTTCTTGATCAGCATTCCACCTTCCTGGTAAAGATTTTTCTTAAACATCGCCAAACATACTGAAGCTTGTTGCTGTGCGCTGTATATCTTTTGGACAGCCTAATTCATAGCAATTCTTGAGACACATCTTCGAAACATTACACATAGCTTTTACCATTTCTACTAACTGGGGCAGAGCAAATAATGATAGCATTTTCACAAGGAGGTGCACTGGTTTTCTGTCTGCTTAAATATGCTCTCATAAATACAGCATTAAATGATGAAACTGCAAGAAGCTAGATAAACAAGCACCTGGACATCCAACTGCATCTTCTCCTGGTTACCCATGCCTCAGATTCACATTTCAGTGTGACTGAATTGTACACACATTAAAAATTTAAATAATTAATTAATAACAATAATACGAAAATTGACCAATTGACCATTTCACATTTCTGCTAACAAAGACATTCAGCAAAAGAAAGCTTACTTCCAGTTTTTGGGGGATATTTTTCCATTTTCTAAATCATTTGCTCCATCTGTTAAATCATCGGCAGATAGCAGTGGATGGTCTTCAAGAGTCAGAACCCGCGGCGGTGTCACAATCTGATCACTAGATGGCAGTGACACCAAATCAAGATGAAGACTTGGCTCGTTTTTCATACCAATGCTCTCATTTCGGCCTATTTTCGAGAAAACAAAGAAAATGTCACTCTCAAATGTAGACAAACCCACTTTTTATGCAGGTGCAACAAAACCCGTTTTTTATGCAGGCACAACTAAACAGCAAAAAGATTTTTCAAAATTACCTGAAATAAACCTGATTACATGATCATAAAACACGCAAGCTGAAAATTTATGTAGCACTGCACAAGTTAAAATGCTCAGTGAAAAAAGCTATAAATACGCACCTAAAGCAATTATTCTCTCAGGTACACTCATGGTTGGAATCTCTTCCAACTTTCTAGATGGCATTCCATATAACCACATACTGTCCGAACCGTTGATTACACCAATGCGATCAGGCACCTGCATTTTAAGGCCGATGTCGGTCGCAAATGCAGGATCAAACTGCATTGGAAGGCGATCTGCTGGCTGCGACATCTAATAAAGACAAATGCAAAAATAAAATGTCGTGATGATGCAAGCAGTTCAACGACATCCAAGCCTCAGGTTATCAAATTCCTGGCTCATGACCTGGACTGTGGGCATGGGCGGAGTTTGGTTTCTGTTCTTGGAGGGGCTAAAGCCTTCTTGGGGAGGGGGGGGCTAAGCCCAGGAAAAGATACCATTTAAGGAAAATAGACAATATGGTCTACACAATCAAAGGTTTGCGGCACCAATGACAGGCAGTGCCAGAAGAGACACCTGTGACATACCGATAAACCCCATATGTATATCGGGGTTATATTCTATAATGATTCGGTATCAAGTAACTTTTTTTTATAAATTTGATGAAAAATATTTCCTGACGAAATTGAAGCGGGATTTTTCGTGTGAGGGTCGATTAGGGCTCAGGTTAGGCGTCGTGAGGGTCGGTTAGGGTTAGTTTTAGGGTTAGTGCAGTCATTCTGAAGCTGGATTGATGAACAATAATTTTCAATGAAAAATGGCTGAAAAATATTTCCTGACGAAATTGAAGCGGGATTTATCGAACAAATTCTTGCCTAAAGAGAAGCTGGATCGATTAAAAGGATTCTCGGGAAACTAGAAGTTGGATTTATTAAAGATAACAACGCTGCAACGTTAGTTCTTGGTGTCTACCGAGTCATTCTAGAACGTCTACCGAGTCATTATAGAATATAACCGTATATCGGATAGGCATTAGGCACTGACCCAGAAGGGTCTCAGAAGAGTGACCCTTGCGAAAACTCGATTGATAAATAGGGTTGCCAGGCAGCCTTGAGTAAATTACCGGACTATGCTTATATATATGTATGTATATATATAGCATGTAATACCGTGGCAGCTGTCCAGCTTCATTTGGCCACGGACATGTATAGATAAAAGTGTCGTCCGTGATTTCGCTTATGGGAGGTCCGTAGGCCTATCTCAGGGAGGGATTGAATATAGAAGCCCTGTCTATCTAGAATGCAACGGCTAGAAATCTGATATACTGCAAGCATGCATGTCGTCATGCATGAAAAGCTGATTGTGCGTGGGAGATAAATAGGCATACATGTAGTCTGATGACAGATGCCTCCCTTGTGATGTTGGGACAAGTCTTGGGAAGGTGGGAGAGGTCGGAGCAGTTGGCGATGGGCCAAGATTATAGTGGAGTGGATTGATGCGTTGCCGATTTGCAGACCTGCGCGGGGAGGACTAAGCAGCCAACTACAGTAAAAATGGAGGGAGGGACCACAATATGCAGGGTAGAACTAATTTGGGGTATAAATCATGTATCTGAAGAATTCTGGAACAGAGTCAGTGACATTCATCATGTTGATAGACCTATTATCGGATGACTTGTAGGCCTACAGTTAAATGGCTGGTTTGGCTTGTCTCCAGTTATATAGCCTACTTATGTAGCCAGCCAAAGTAAGCAACAGCATTTCATCTATCTGTCGCACTGTGTACACCTACCACGTATCTCAGGCTGACTGCACTTGAAGAGGCTGAAATCGCAAACAAAATTATTCTTTTTATGGACCCAAGGAGACTACCTCCAACACTTTTTGGTAGCAATAATTATTTACCGGACACCGCCATGTCCGGTAATGCGTGAAATTTCTAACCGGACGGATTGTGCAAATAACGGACTGTCCGGTTCATTACTGGACGCCTGGCAACCCTATTAAATAAATGATAAACCGAAAAACCGATTGTTCAACTCTAAATAAGTAGTATGAAATATGGAGGGTAGGAGCGGTCCTATTTTGATTATGGCTTCAAAAGTTTTTGTTAACCGCGATAACACGTAACTAGTGTTCATGAAGAAAACTCTAAATGATTACGCGTCGCCAATGACACGAAATCTAAGAAAACGTTAAGATTTGCTTGGCAAGTCCTATGCAATGTAGGATAATATAACGTAACCTGAAAGCTCAAACCTGGGGCTAATAATTATTTTGATATCCCCAGCTCAAACGAAAGTGGCATCGGGTTCGAAACCTGATCTTGTGTGTAAAGCGTATAAGTAAAACAAATCAGAGTCCTATATAAAATAGTATGGCGAAACTATAGTATCCGGGACCGATGTTTATAACATTGGAAATTTCCAATTCGGTTAGGGTCAGGTTATGCGTCGTGAGGGTCGGTTAGGATCAGGTTATGCGTCGTGAGGGTCGGTTAGGGTCAGGTTAAGTGTCGTGAGGGTCGGTTAGGGTTAGTGTTAGGGTTAGTGTCGTCATTAGATTCTATATACTATACTATACTAAGACAATGTTATAAACATCGGTCCCGGATACTATAGTTTCGCCAATAGTATGCTTTAGATTATTCAACTGACCATAAACATGTTTAATTTGAACGCTATCCACAAATTAGACCTTTATACCTCCTTCTGTACTACGGTAACTTATACGGTAACTTTCGATCTGTGCTGCGCATTCTGATGACGTCATAGGTTTATGTGTTTGCGCTCACAAGACTTGATCTTACCGATTTAGGCATAATATTGGTCATCGATCTTAGTTTTTTTTATATTTTATATTCCTTTTAATGCTTCAATCTGACACACCGCAGAATGATTACAAGTACATGTTATACGAAATACGGCCCACTGTAGCACGACACGCAGGTCGGCTTTACAGCAGTGGGTTCGGTAACTTAACTAATGGCCTAAGTAGGCTACTGGATCACTTCGGGCTATCTTTATTTTTAGCAGATCCCGAGTCAAGCAACACAACAGCAAAGCGCCAATGGCAGCTAACAGAAACTTTAATAAATTAATGCCCTGAGCGAGGCTTGAACCCGGGTCGCGCGGATGACTCTCAGTTTAACGGCCAGCGCTCTCTCCACTGAGCTACGGGACTCCCCCTTAGTAGGCCTATGCGCACATATGCGACTGTAGGCTACTCATAGGCCTACCAATATAATACAAGTTACAACTGTTAAATTAAGTTGGTAATGCCCTCAAAATATACTAAGCTCAGAAATGAACATTGAAGTTCGACAACAGTTAATAATAGCCTAATAATTACAAGTAGACTGAAAAGACTGTTTTCATCTCGATCAGAGCGAAAGTCAGTCTCGCTAAGAAAGCACGAATATGAGGAGTTAGAGAAAATCTGTTCTAGATAATCAATCAATCAATCAATCAATCAATCAATCAATCATAATTTATAGGCCTATAGCGCCCCTTCAAGGTAACTACTCAGAGGCGCTCTCGGCCGTTTGTGAAATTGTGAACAGCTAATTGGGAGGTGTCGCATAGTCAAGGAAAGTCCATTCCAGGTTATTGTTCGACCAACCACAGAGAACGAACGCCTCTGCCATTGTAGCAGAGCGAGTGAAAGGAACCACTAAAATAATCACCATGGACAGCAGAGAGAAGTGCGCGGCAGCCTATGCATGTGGAAAGACCCGAAAGGGGAAGGCAAAGCTCACACAGTTAAGAGGGTGCCCATCCTGATAAGCATCACCACACCTATTAAAGATGCAAGCCTAAATGCGATGCGTTGCGGGACCTGCACAAATAAATGTGAAAGAACGCACCGGCCAAAGACATCTTGCACGTACCAACCAATTAAGTTCAGACGAACCAAAGATGAATCACATCAAATTAATAGTTTAAAAGTGAGCTGCGCTGCATTTAACGGGTCCACTAACGTTATTCCTTAGTTAATTAGTGAGTTAATTGCGAGGGAACAGTGCCTATAACAACCATTGAGATGTAGCCTACAATATATAAAGCACTTAATATAATATAGCTCAATGGAACTCCCGCAACTGGTTCAGTCTGGTTGTTCTCTGCTAGTGCCAGTCCCAATTTTGGATAAAGGAGGAGGGCGACACTAATCATCTCTGATAATTATGGCAGTGTCGTTAAACATGTAACAAGTGATAGCTCAATGGTGGCAACGGCACGACTCGCACGAGCAAGAACACATTATATTATGGCAAATTAAGACAACAAGTTAATAATGGTGGATTTGGCAACGGTTGTTGCACAGGGTGATATTCAGGTAATTTGGTGAAAGAATTTATTTGCACGTCTTTATCACGCAAAATTGATTCGATGCGAGATCAGAATCCAGGGATTGATGAACATGGAGTAATATTCTAGAGCTACGGTGAATATCGTTAGTGCTGGGCAGTGGGGGCAGTCTGGGGTAGTGCAGAACCGGAGCCAGAATAGGATGTCTGGATATCCTCTCTGTTTCAAGCAGTGCTGGACACTTGGCTAACACGCACGTCCTCTCCGTGTTACCCAAGGTTCTGTTGCAAGTCTCCTATGGTAATCCCGAAGACTGCGTGTCCGTATACAAAACAATATGGTTGCCAACGACTGAGCTAAAATAGAGCGCAGCGACTTATCACGTGCATCCCACAATGCAAAGCAGTCAGTAAGTAAGTAATCAAACGAAGCAGGCCTAATCCATCCATTATTTCAGTACATTTAGCCTACGATCATATTAAACTTTGCATTTCCAAATCTTGTTACTTTATCATTTCAATTTACTGCATATTTTTACATATAAACAAGTACTCGCTACCCAAAACGGAAGTCGCGGCTGATTCGCGATCGGCCATGGTCACTGCGCTTTATTTTAGTGCAGTCGTTGGCAACTGTATTGTTTTGTATACGGGCACGCAGTCTTTGGAATTCAACCGTTCAAATCAGCAAACTTAGTTTCTTATCCTCAGTTACCTGTAGTCTCAATGCTGATGACACCTTACTCTAGTTATCTCTTTCGCCTCGCTACCTGTAAGATGCACTGAATGAACTATGTGACATCTTCACCTAGGTGTCAGTCTGGATGATTGCTAAATTTATATGTCTCAACCCCTTAGGAGAGAATTTTTCATATCTAACTCTTTGTGAACAACAAAGATTACAAAGTAAATTAACACCCCAATGCCTTTCTTTAGTGGATCTGTACTTTTGCCTTACTCTTTCTTTGAATTTGTTATCTCGGAATCACATTCAACAACCACTCACTACAGGACTTGCACTAGAGTTATGACCGTATATATTTCCGTAAAATTCTAGTACATGAAATGTGATATTGATGGTTTTAAATTAACAAGTTGCGTAGATTCAATTGAACTCTATTTTTTGCATAAATTTAAAGTTGTTTATTTTTTGCTATTTGTGTTTTATCATTCAAGGCTGTAAGTCATCTGTTATCCGAAGGAGTTGATGTAAATGCTTGGTCAAACGATGGAATGACTCCCCTTAGCATAGCCTCCTTCTGGGGCTATGCTAATATAGCAAAGATCTTGCTTCAGAATGGGTGAGATTTTTGGTTACCACTATGACTTCAGCTCGTTTCTGACGACGTTTATATACGGCTTCTAACAGTCTATGCATGTTTTTGAATAATGAATCTCTTTCAATACGTTTTTTATTCTGTTTGTACCACTACTTGTTGCTCAGTGATGGAGAATGGATGATGATGATGACGACGACGATGACTACTACAACGACAACGAAGATGATGTGATGATGATGGTGATGATGAGAATGAAGACTTCAAGTTATTATATTAACAAAGATGATCATTTTGTGGTCTTGTTTAGATGTTAATGCATCTTGTTGGAAATTTGTTTTAGTGCAGACATAAATGCCAAGAACAGTGTCAGTGACTGGACTGGTCTGCACTGTGCTGCATTCCAAGGTCATGGCCCAGTAATCCTTGTCCTGATGCAGTACAAGCCAGATCTCACTATTAAAGACAGCCAAGGACGGTGGGTTGTGTTGCGCTGAAGTCATTTACAAAATCATAATTATGATAGAATCAAGTAAAAATTATACTAGAACTGAATTTAACTTCTTCTGCCAATTGGCCAAAACATTGTAGGACTCAACTATGTATATATTCGTTTAATTCCAAAAAATGACAGACAGAACGCTGTAGGTTTACATTAGCACAATTGACAGTATATATGGCTACTTAGAACTTATGGGTAAGATAGTTAGCACATGTTTTTGAATAATATTCTTGGGATAAAGTTTATCGAGTATTGGGAAGGGTGAAATTGTGAGCCCTTTGCCTAAAGTTATATAATGGATCTCGCTGCAGTGGGAAGAGGTTACGGAGGACATTAAGTTCGTTTCCCTGAACAGCTTTGAACAGCAGCTGGTTTCTTGATTTCTTGGTTTATTATCTGACCATAAATTTAATAGAAACGTGCATTCTTATAGTTCTTAACTTCATTGTGCAATATAGCATTATAGCTGCAGTTTGATGAATTTTTCATATCAATAGCTCAGAATTGCACCTTTAAGACTGATAGTACTGAGTAAACTTTGGGACACAAAGGCAGAGTGAAAGAGGCAAGGTTTCGGCTATGTATGAAACATAACCAGTGACCACGTAACAGAGTCATGGACAAGAACAGTTACATAGTTAGATGATTTTAAATTTAGTGTGTTTGGAGCTGGTCTGTTAAATGGTTATCATAAATGATTGATTTTCATTGCACCGAGATAAGTATGACAGCTTTGCTGTTTCATGCTTTGCAGAACAGCAGCTGATTTTGCATCTGCCCTCGACTCCATTTGGTCATTTTTTGCTGGTGAGTTTGAAGTCTGCTTTGTAGTTTACAGTGCTGTAGAGTTTCTTGAATTTGCAATGTTAGTTTATGCTCTACATCTCAAATACTAGTTGTGGGGCTTTTCCTTATATTATATAATTATGTTATGCTAATGCTACATGTATGTATGGTCAGTGATTTTGCTGGATGGTACTAATGTTACAAACTTTTTTTATAGACCAAAAGTGCTGACTTGAAGGTGCAATTTAATTTTGTAGCATACATGAATATCAATGCACATTTGTGCTAAAAGTGCATGTACAGTAGTAAGGTTTTTGTTGCCTGCCACCAGATCTTAGCAAGAAATACCTACCAGTACTTGAAATTTATTTAATATCCTGATTACGCATTTTATGATTTGAAATTTGTTTCAGTAACTGAGTTGGACTTAAAAATTGTGAAAATTTTGTCAAAACAATTTTAAAATTTCAGCTGCAAATTGCGAACGAACAACAAAAGCAAAACTTCTGCAGATGGGAATTATCTATAAGGTACAACTTAAGTTTAGTCACATCATGTATGCATGAGCACTTGTTAAAGCATCCCTTCAAGATTACTATTCGGAGACGCTCCCAACTACAGTGTGGACACTGAATCGGAGTTTCACGCCGAGGCGCATGAGCAGTTGTGAGTTAAAGACTTAAAGAGTTCAGTAGCGGCGCTAGGGGGGGCTGGGGGGGGCTAAGCCCCCCCTACGAGAGGCTCAGCCCCCCCTAAAAAAAGGGCCATCCGAAATTTTGTACAGTGGAATATCCACGATTTTTTGGGCTGACGACTAAAAAAAAAAAAAAAAAAAAAAAGGTCGTCAGAAATTTTGGCGGAGAAAATAGAAAATTTTCGTAAGATTTCGGTCGATGACTAAAAAAAAAAAAAAAAAAAAAACGTCGTCAGAAATTTCGGCGGCGAATATAGGAATATAGACAATTTTCATGAGAATTCCGTCGAGGCTTCAGCCCCCCCCGAAACTGAAATCCTGGCGCCGCCACTGAAAGAGTTAGAGTCCCTAAGCGGCATGCAGTGGATTCGAACCAGCAACCCTTCTGGCTACAGGGCACCAAAATATCTTACACCACAGCCCCACTGAAGCTCTTTCTTTCACCTGATTGCTTGGTAGTACAATACTTTGTGCATTGTTTTATTTTGTTTTATGGTATTGCCTGGTAAGTAAATTGTCACTTTTGCAGACCATCCTTGTTGTGCCTGCTTGTAAGATGGTTAAGGTATACTGCATCTGAGAACCCAAAGTTTTTTGTTTGGAACTCATTTAAATGATCAGAGTTCGTGACAAATCTAACCCGTTAAAAAGTGGGAAACATGCATGGCGTGATTGCATCCGCTATATAGATAAAAGATCGCAGAAAAATGGTTGGGCTTGGAGCGCTTCTGAGTAGCCTACCTTGAAGAGGCGCTATTAATAAAATACAATTGTTTGTAGTAACAATTGTTTTTCTTACTTTATTCTCTTTGTTACTTTATTCCATTTTTATTTACTGTTACAATACTGTTGGGTTGGTGTCAGGAAATGCATCCGGCCAGCCTCAGCCAGGCCACAACCTCCCCCGCCCATAATAAATTTCTGGCTACGCTACTGTTGATTGTATAAAACTGATAGTGTATTATGCAGTTGATGATCTGTATAATATTTCTGATGAATTATATTACTGTATCCCAGTTAATTTCTCTGCCTCAGCTTGATAGACAGAATTTGTACACTGTGTGGTATTTTCGATAGTGAAGGTTAAAGAAATTTGTTTAACTGTACTCTATCTAGGCAAATGAATGGATACATGCAGGAGGCTCTTGTGTTGCTTTTGAAAGCCAGAACTCGTTGAATTGTAGCACAAGACCATGGTGCATCGTGTGTAACTGTATTTGTTAGGAACTTAACCCTATTGGCCCAAGATATCGATATTTTAGCTTGTTAGCCATTGAGTTATGGGAACCTGGGGTGAAAGGGTTAAGTTCCCAATGCATAATTGATAATGTGTTAAATGTCTAACATGTTTGCATGATTTTGTAGGTTACCAACGAGAAAAATGCTCTTTCAGTGCAGTCTAAAGCCAGTCATATCTCCAGACCTGGTTCAGCCTATGCCTTCCGATCTCCTCTAGGATATCCAGACCCCAAGATGGTAAACCTACTTCATTGCGGCTCATTTTATGGCCATCTACAATATTTACACATTGCCAAAGGCCAGTAGAAACGCTATATAATTAATGATGGTGGCCAAGATAATTTTCATTGACGAAATCATTTATTTCTACTCAGTGCGTAAAGTGTAGAAACGAAGTGCTTGGATGCCCTTACCTTTCTAAGCCGTGTTTGCCTAATAAGTGGCAGGACGGCGTTCAAATGTGAAAATAAGTGATTGGACGCCATCCAAGACCGTCCAGTCACATGTTAAGTCGTTTCTACTTCTAATTTTCGTTATTGTTCAAGCAATCACCGACAATTCTCATAAGTGTAATTACGAAAATGTTTGAAATTTGTGGATGTGCCGGTTTATGTATAAAAACATGCACATGCATATCTATTATATAACACCTTTTGAAACTATGGCAAAGACACTGGACTGTAATGCTGCATCTTCTGCACGCTTCAGGAACTGGCTGCTGTCACTGGAGATGTCCTTGCTGGTCTGCCAGAAGAACCAAGCTGATGACTTGTTCTAGAACTGCTGCTTTAATAGAACTGCTGGTTTTAAACAGTATTACTTCACATTCGTAAATTGTAATACAGAATTATTATTTATTGAATCTTTACGAGTAAATTTTCAACTGCATTCCAGCCATCCTTTCTACGTTGTTTATCCACCACATCAGTCAAATGGCTAAGTATTCTTACTATAGGTCACGCCAGGTCATTTAGCATGCCTGTTTTACTCTTGACCTGCCTTGCCACCCATGTGACCTGCCAAACAGTCTTTGGAATTTTTAATGTCTTCTTTACCTGGAATTTTTTGACCTGCTGAATTACTCCCATGACCTTGACGCGACCTGCTGAAATTGCATTGCTGGCACTGCCACTGGTTCTTATTCTCTTCCAATAATAAATTTTCATCTGTCATAGATGTCGTAGCCATATTACCCTGGAAACTTTTTATATATATTGTTATAACCTTCTCATTGGCAGCCATCCATAGAATGCTCACACATTATAACAATGTTGTTTTAAAGATTTTCTGCTGCTGAAATAATTTTGAAATCTTTGTGGCTGACTTTGTTATGTAAGAATTCATGTTATAATGAATAGTGCTGTATAATACTGCATGGACAGTTTGACACGTGTCCTGCTTTTACTAATAATTAGATAGCACTCCAACTCTTCTCTGCTGGATTCTGACATGCCTGAACTTGTACTCTGATCATTGAATTTGTCGTAGTATTAATTAACACATTCACCGCCTACACGCCATGTTAAATGACTGGCTGTACTACGAGTTAACTCGTAGTAGGCGGCCAATGTGTTAAATTGCATCGATTGCTTTTGATTATGACATCCAGATGAAACCGACCGCTGATTGTAGACCCACATAGGCCTAGAAATATTACATCCATTGTTTTGACGTCATTCACGACCATGGAAATTTTAAATAACATCAAATTTGTTTCATGTCTGTTATCAGACTTTAAATTGACCGTGATGTGATGACGATTGTAAATTAAGAAACTGAATTAATTTATTAATTGCAGAGAGAGATAATTTTGACTGAATTCCATAAAATGATTGGAATGTTCACACAGTCGGTTTGTGACCGTATTTAGTGCGCTTTATTGCTGGACAAATGTATCTTTCCTGGTCACACTTGTATCAGAGCTACATTTTTAGCATTCACAATGTTTGATTTTGACCCCTCATGCATCCACAGTTTTATCGTTGTGATCTCAGCCTGTTTTCAGACTTTTAGTCTTCACATGTGGTTTGGCTTGTTTTGCTCAGTGATTTCCTGACAAACAATATGCTTACTGCATCTTGTGTTCTTTATATTGCATTTTTTACTGCAAAAATGTTCAAACGAAATGCCAGATTGTTGCTTTTGGATCATGGACTGGCTTACACTATGAACTGGATATCAATGTTCTCAACTGAACTTTTAGAGAACAGGCAATTGCCACATTTCATATAATGTAATATTAATTATGGATGGCAATATATGCAGCACTCCAATGTTTATACTCAGCAGAAGTTTAACATCGTGATTTAGGCCAGTGGTTCTCAAACTTTTGCCGGACCGGCAGTAATTTTTGGCTGATGCTTACGGACCGCTAACTTAATTGGCGAACGCAAACGAAAGCGACCTATAAGCCTATACCATAAAAAGACTTTTTATATGACTATTTATAATTAGGGATCTGTTTAACAATTAAACATATTCCCTAAAAGTATTTAATTTATAAATTTAATGGTCATTTAGTCACATTTAGAAAAATCAAACTCGAAGTTTCAAAGTAAACTAGAAGTGATTTCAAATTTCTTTTTATTGTAGTAAGTGGATCTACTAAATTAGGCCAATAGCTAATGACACATGACTAAGATTGCGAGTAAATGATGGAAACACCTGCTCGAAATAAGACACAGAAACAAAAAAACACAGAAATAAAGATGTGTAAAATTACAATTTATTTTGACCAGTGATCGGTGCTTCGCGGACCACCACTTTGAGAACCACTGATTTAGGCAAAAGAAACTTGGATAGCTGAGCACATCCGTTCAAACTCCTCTTGTTATGTCAAACTTCAAAAGTACAGTTTCATCTATGTGTATCATTTATTTGATTATTTGTGACATGAGCAGAGTTCTGAGACTTGAGGCTGCATCCGGAGATGACATTTCTGTATCGGCAGCAATGCACTTCTGAGAAGCTAAAAACAAAAGACATAATTGATAATTACGGCCAACATTCACTGATGAGTTTTTTCTTGAAGTGGTACTTTATCCATTTCGATATTTCACTGTCAGATTACGATCACAATGCCAAGGCAATGTGGCTATAAATTAAACGATTATGATTTTACAACTTTGCTAGTAAAATGCTAAGTTTAAATGGATTTATCTGAATTGGTCTAAAGAAGAAATAATCAGAAACAGTTGCAGTATTAAAGACAACAACAAACCTGATGACGTATGTACAGATGGCCAGCTTGTCTCAACAAGACTCAGATTCACAGACACATCTTCTTCCACGTACACCTCGGAGTCGTTGCGGCTAACCTCGAACTTTGTCCACCGATAAGACGAACACTTGCGTGCGCCAGGACAACTCTGGATCAGATTCTGAACAGTGGGATGAGACAGGCCGAAGAACTCTGGCCCCTTTGGATCAATTGGTACTACACCTGGACCTCTACAACAATCAACCATGGTTTCATGCAGATCTGTCGAACTACTTAAGTATAACACAGACAGCTGAGTTTGCAATTTTCAGCGAAGAATGAAACTAATACACCATGCACGAGTCCTGTAAACCAAGTGCGATCAGACAGAATATTCTAAAGTAAGAACTTCATAGAAACGCCAATTTCAGAGCAAAATTCTCGGGGAAAAGGTGAATGGCAGAGCTCGGATTCAACAGCAATCACACGATCATGTTTTACTATTGCAAATGCTGTTTATAGAAATTTAGTTATATGTATGTATACCTGGTATTTATATTATTTAATTGCAAATAGTTTCTATAATAACTTAGTTATGTTATTTATAGTTGGCCCACAGATGTTAGATACAAGCTGAGAAGTAAAACAAAGTCAGAGCTCTTCTGATCTATATCTTGAATTTAAATTCTCAAATTATACGTTGCCCTACTTATTTCTTGAAACGCAAGTGCATATTTCGATATTTTTAAATGCTGATACTTCCATTAATCATATTACAGCACGGACTCATTACCCAGTAATAAAACTTGTTTAATGATTGTACCTAAGTAATAAATGTTTATATACACTAGTAACTGTATTGCATATAGACAGAGATCACTAAAACAAAAACAGCAGAATGTACCAATTCAAAGATAAACTAAGTTGACTAATGTCATGAGTATTTAAAAATCACAAATTAATGACAAAATGGTCATTAGCAAAACCATTAAAATTTACAATATTGCACAATACATATATGCAAAGTTTCTTTAATTCGCTAGAAACAAAGACAGTTGTTGCATAAAAATTTTGTGTAAAACGAGACATGACCTCCACGGAACATTGATAAATGTTTTGTCAATGCTATGATCCACCTCACATAATTATGGGCTTCAATACTCCAGATCTGTTCAGAACTACCAGTAATCTAAGATATATAAGATATATGTACACTCGATAGTTATAAGATAGCACCTTCACTCTCACCAAGTTGGACATATAACACAGTCTATCATGTGCTTCAGAGCTGAACTCTTGAAATGAAAGACAACGTACAAGAATTTTAGTTGCTGCTTAAAACTGGCTTGACACAAGTCATCAATGCGAAATAAAACTGAATGAAGTCACAAATCACAAGATACATCACAAGACTGATAAACAATCCATAATTTTCAACAATATCGTTAGATTTACCGTGCTTTATTGATGGATTCGAGAAGTAGCTGATGACATTGTGATGGTGTAGACCCAACAAAGGTCAAACCTGGTGACTCTTCAGGTAAAATTTCAAACTGTATACCAAGCAGAAAAACAATAAGAAAAACAAATGAATACAACAAAGCAAAAACTCAAATAACAAAAGCACACTTTTTAATTACCCTTCTTCCTACATTATAATTTTTGATAAGTAAACACCCGATCTCACGCGGTCACTAGGAGGTAAAAACATGTAGTAAATGCATGATTAATTTATGGTAAGTATCTAAGTGGTTAGAAAGTTCAAAGAAAAAATCTGTCTGATGCAGATTGTAGCGGATTATATACGCTATTATCTATTGAACTAATTTATTACAATGTTAAGCCTTAATTATAAGTAAGAGTTAAGCTAGTCAATTTAGTACTGGCGTTGATTTAATTTGATATGTAATAATTTGGCGAAATAAATAATACGTAGCTTAGGGGCAGTTACCAAGGAACTAGCGTGTCAACAGCGCGCAAAGTTACGCAACGAAAAGGTTGTCATGGGATATTATGTCAACAAACCAATGGGAGCACTCAGAAGCGAATTTAACGATTTTAATGCAACGTCACGAACGGTTGAAGTTGAAATTTTTGATTCCATGCTGAACGCTAAAGAAGAAAGACGTTTCGCTGCGGTGAACGTTTTCTTAAGTTGAAATTAGCGGCAAGGATGATCGGTAGTTGAATGCGCTTTCGTTACAAAGAAGGCATTACAACTAGGACGTTAAATAACGGAGTTGAGTTTGTTTGAAGAAACTCAGAACTCTCGTGTGGTATTTTTCGTCGAACGTGTGGTGAACATTTGACGGTTGGCGGAGAAGCTGATATTCGTTTGGACGATATCACGTTGGTGGATTTTGGTTGTGTTCGAGTGCGTTCGTCTATTAAGCGACGTATCTCACTTCATTGAGTAAGAAGAAGATTGGTGGTAGCGATATTCACAATCAACGACGTTGTCTTTCTTCATCCTGGAGCAAGGTCTTCGTGGTTGCATTATTATCCGCACTATATATTCAAGAGCACTTGGTTGCATTCTTCAAACAGTCTACAAGTTGCTGAACTACACTCATAAGAAGAAATTCATCTATCGAGGAAAGATAAGCGATCAATAATAATATAAATAATCAACGCCAAATTAAGTAGATAGGATATTTGATTGTTTGTGCATAACGATATTTTGATTGTTTGTGCATAACGATATTTTGATTGAATACACTTTTCATAGAAGTTATTGGTGTCTTTTTAGCCAGGATAGTAAAGGTTTAGTAATTTACTCAATACCCGTTAAACACGGCAAACAGCTTTTAAATGGGAGGCTACACAGATGTTCTGCAGTTTGGTCTACCAGACGATTTTGTATAATTATTTTTGAAAGGGCCCCCATTGTTCTTCTGGATATTGGCAAGTGATTGAAATTTAATACCAAACACTTCAAGTTTACAGCTACATTGACATGTACTATTTCCAGACATCACTTTAAAGCAAAATTGCTTTTAGTGGATGGCATGGTATCTGTACACAGCCTGGTACTCGAGTTCTTGGCCAAATAAGCTGGACCCACAATGGCAGATACCAAACTGTGTGTATGCATGCCTGTATGCAGCATCTATAACAACAAAACAATTCTGGGTTAAAGCTGCTCCTAGGTGTGTGCCAGTGCATTATTATATTGATCTTAACAAATTCTATCTAGAAACCTGTATTGTATCTATATATAAATTATATACTGCCTATTACAGAATGACGATTCACAAGCGCTCTCAGCATGGAACTCCAGAAAAAAATAAAATGCCGCTGAAGAACAAGAGACTGACAAGAAAAACCAGTCATTAGCTTCAAGGTCCTTTGTGAGGGAGGAAGGTCATCCCAAACAGATGGATCAATTATATCAAATGCCCGATGTTGGGTCAGAGTAACCATAGTCCTGAGAATAACAAGATCAAGATGATTAGCAGAGTGCAATAAATGAGACAAAGATGTATTGTATTGTACTGTATTGCATGAAAAAAGTCCATTGTCTAGCATGTTACATACTATAGTCATGGCAGAAGAGATGTGGAGTCATGCATACTAATGAGACTAGTCAACAGTACATCAAGATATCATACCTTCGCACAATTTCCACCATCAGACACCTTGCAGGTGTACAGCCAGGTAGATGCTGTCTTGCCAATCGCCACATACTGCCTAGTGCTGCAGAATCCAATGGGATAAATGGTCTCAGCTGTATAATAGCCAGGCAGTGGAACAATCTGTAAAGATCACAAACAATGACTTCAGCGACTGTTTTCAGCAAAGCTAAATAGAAAATCCTATCTTCTTCAAAATAATTTCTTCGTCTTGAAGATCTGCACATTTGATCTGCACGTCATGATGATGAGATGGCAGGATAAAGGCATCTACAAAGTTATATTGAATGAACAATGAGCACTAAACAAATACGCATATTGCGTTTTTTAATGATCACAGTAGATAACACCTACCAGTAATAACTAACTAACAGACTAACATAAAAACCTAAAGCAGGACACTAATAGATAAATCTGATACATACAATGGACACTAAACAAATTAATACAACAAGCCTTATGCACTTCTACTTCTTGTAAAGTAATCTTATCATTTGCTCTTGTGGCTTTATTTCAAAAAGACAAATGGCACCTACGTTATTTTCAAATTCTACATAAATGAACAATGAAGATGACCATTTGATTCATTCAAGGCATACATCAACTGGAGTATCAAATGAACACACTCCTTTATGAGTTTACATACACCTTATTTGGATACATGGATACAATACTAAGGTATGGATGTTCAAAACAACATTGAAAATAGTTATAATTTTCCCCTTCCAGTTCTCTCACCTCTCCAAGACAATAGATAGTCAGAGGTCCAAGTTCTATTGGGAAAATTGGTCGACCGGAGTTGTCAAGTGGAATGGGTGTGACTCTACGTTTCGTCTGGTTGGGCCGAGCTTTCTTTGTCGCCTTTACAGTATTAGGATTTTCCTCAGCCGCTGCAAATACCAAAACAACCAAGATAGAAAGAGTATTATTCTTAACAGGGAACAACAAATCGCACATGACATACGAAATATAATAATTACAAATTATGGTGCTAAACATTTATCTCAACTGTCCCAAAGCAAATTGAATTTACTATTACTGCCAACACAAGTATTTACTAACCTATTGCAGTCTAAAGATAATCACTTCAAGCTATTACGATAATTATGCTCTTAATCTTTGCGAATAATTAAACATATTTTAGAATTACTAAACATAATAAAAATATTTTTATATTTATGCAAGAATTAAACTGCAGACATTTAAAGTACATCCAGTTCAGCGAGTATACACTATACCAGGGGTTCTCAACCTTTTTCGTCCCGCGACACACTTAAACCTGCTATCAAATTTGGCGACACACCATTCAATCGTCACATATAAATGTTGTAAAAATATAAAAAGTGTCAAAGTTAAACATGTCTATTTATTTCAAATTTGCTCTCAAACTTATTTATCCTTCTAAAATGCTAAACTGCTGACATTTTTAATAAATGAAAATAATTATATTGAATTTCTTTCCAATTTTTATGATACTAAAATTCTAAGTTATTCTTCTGATCCCAATCTATAGGCCTATAAGCGTAGTCGTTGCTACAACTCGACGTCAATTTAGTCACCTAATTACTAAGACCTTGTGGTCCTAACAGTTAATGGGATCTTTGTTCTTGAATTTTTGGGGGGATCATATTAAAACGCGGTTCCACAGTTTGATAAGTGCAACTCGTAAACAGGCTGAGAGGGCACCTCCGACAAGTTTGTTCCGATTTTTGTTCTTTATGTTGATCATCTGAGAAAAGCCCTGTTCAGATATGTAGGAGCTATGAAAGGAAACCAGCTCTTTGATAGCTTTGCTTGCAAGTGATTGGTAATGTTCTTCCTTGTACGTCTTTGCCCAGAACTGAGTTCTTGATAATTGCATGTCCTTCATTTTTGAATCACATTGCAGCTCAGCAATTGTATTTCCTGTTCATTGTTGTTCAATTCTGATCCATTGATGTTGTCTCTGAGGAATGGGTTCAACATCCACCTTGTCTTCTTAATATCAGCATCTGAAGAGGATGGCTAAATTTACGTTTTCTTACGATAAATTTTTCCATTTTGATTGCTGACTTAGCCTAGGTTAACGGGTAAAAGTTTTCTAGCAGGTGCGATCGCAAACGTGTTTACATAGGCCCTATTATGTCATATCCGTTGAACATAAAACGTCATAACTACCCCCAGGCCGCGGTAAAATAGATAGATAAATAGAGCGCAACAAATTCTCATTGCAGTCATACACTAAACTTCTAAATTACCTGTAGGTAAAGTAAGTCAGTGTATAATGCACGAACAACGGACGTGTGCTGTGAGAATCTAGTAGACTGATGCTATTTAGGATTATTTCATGTAATCATAGACCTACTGCGTTGTATCAGTTTGGAAAAGAAACGAAGATAATTTTTATAATCATTTTATTATCATTATTATTAATTCGCGACACACCAATTCTTCGCGACACACCAGCGACACACCACTTTTACGCGACACACCGCCGGTCAAGTCGCGACACACCAGTGTGTCGCGACACACCGGTTGAGAACCCCTGCACTATACAATCTAACATCATTCCTGTTTTATAATAAAAATTCCTGCTTACCAAGATAAAATTTCTAAATCAAACCAAAGTAGACAAATAATATATTGACCATTGCAAACTAAAGCCAGTCTTCACTTACAAAGCAATATTCCGGGCCAAATAAGTTACAGAGATTTACACACACAATTTACTTTATATATAAACTCACTATTTATCTTTGGCTTTCAAGCACATGGACCTTTAACTGCATCTTCCTCTGGCGGCTAACTATCCGCGCCTCAGATTCACACTTTGGTGTGACCTTGCACGCGTTATAAATTTATGTAATACTAATAATATAAAGAGCAGTTGCAATTCGTAATTGTCATCTGACATTACAAAGCGCCACTCCAATGTGAAAAAACTCATTAACCCAAACCTGTGAAATTACTGGAAATCACCAGTGATGGGCCTCCTGCTCAAAGGCTTTCCAGTCTGCATTCATTTGCCATTCAATAAATGCAATCAAGCCACAGGTTCATTTATTTGTCTCAATTTTATCAGCACATAAAAAAGTAAAACAATTTTACATTTTACATTTTTCCCGAAAGCAACATTTGAATGAGATGAAATTTAATAAATCGAACCTTTTGTGGCACTATCTTCAGCAGCTGGCTTCTTCTTCGCACTGGCCTTCTTACGTCGCTTTTCCACTTCACCGAGTAGTTGTGCAATGCTCTGTGATGCAGGACGGGGAGTCAGAGCAACAGGTGTACCAGTGCTCAGAGGAAGCTTGAGGGTTTCAGAAGCTGCTTGCTGCTGAAGTAAACGACGCAGGAGGTACCTGACAATAACAACATCAACACCTCCTATATATTTAGAGAAACAAATAATATGTGATTCCCAATGCTACTGAACACATACATAATAAGCTGAAAACAATCTGGAATTGTTAAATAAGATGTGATGCATCTGCATAAATCCAGTCAAAAGTCGGAAAATTTGGTCTCAAGAAAGAGAGCAAATACTTGCTAAAAGTCAAGTTTTTCAATTGTTAGATTGCTATAGATTATAATCTTAAAACATATATTTTTTGCAAAAACCCAGAAACATTGAAAAAAGTTGACAATTTTGTACAAGCTACGATGTACATTGAGTACAATATGTACATATTGGATCAACTTTAGGATGTTGTGTCAGATAAATAATTATCATACATGGAAGTAAATTTTTATCCACAAATTCAGTTGGGAATGAGATAGAATTCATAAAATTATTTTGATGTCATTGTAAAGAGAATGCGCCTCCATTTCAAATGGTCAATTCTGCTCCAAAAATCAAAAATGTGACTTTCAAAAACAACTTTTGTGCAGATAAGTCACAAATGATAAAATTGAAACAACAGAAGTTCGAAACTACACTAACCTTCGTTCCTCTTTCGAACGCACAACTTTGTTCTCAAGTCGCACAACCTCATCACAGATAGCAGCATTCGTCTGGGAAAAAAAACATTCATGAGATACGGCAATGAAGTGAAAAACAACAGAGATGATACAGCATATTAACAATTTCACTCACAACTTTTAATTAGTAAACACAGACAAATTAATATAATTAAGCAATGGCGATGGGTAAAAGCTGTACCACTGCACAATCAAGCATAGGTACTTGCCCACCATTAACATCTGAATCAGATTGGATGCATGTGGCAAAACGAGCCTTTTGATACCACTCCAACTCTTCTCTGCTGGATTCTGATGTGCCTTGACTTCAAGCACTGGTTTTGCAAGACAGTTGAATTTGTGATTATGATTTGCAATTGTATATAGGAATTTGTATAGTACTGCTTAAAAGAGAACCTTCTTGTACAGGGTGGGCCAAAAAAAAGTAATCCCCTACGGGTTTTTGTCAATATCTTGGCCAAAAATAGGAATTTTTCAAATCCAGTTTTACGGGCTTGAAGGTAATTCATATCTACGTACAATAGCCAAATTTCATCGCCATATGTGAAACGGAACAAAAGTTATATCCCTTTTAGTGAGGCCACCAACCGTTTTATGACGACTCAAAAACGTAACGCAACAAAAATTAGTTTTTTGTCAATATCTTGGCCAAAAGTAAGAATTTCGAAATGAAATTTTACAGGTTTATAGACAATTCATATTTACATATGTTGGCCAGATTTCATAAAAATATTTCAAACGGAACAAACGTTATATCACTTTTAGTGAGGCCACCCACCGTTTTTTGATGATTAAAAAAAGTCAGAAAACGATAAGTGGCCTCACTAAAAGTGGTATAACTTTTGTAGGGTTTGAAATATTTTGATGAAATCTGGCTATCATTTGTAAATATGAATTGTCTTTAATCCTGTAAAATTACATTTCGATATTCTTACTTCTGACCAAGATATTGGCAAAAAACTAATTTTGTTGCGTTTCGTTTTTGAATCGTCAAAAAACGAGGAATGGCCTCGCTAAAAGTGATATAACTTTTGTTCTGTTTTAAATATTTTTTTGAAATTTGACCATTGTACGTAAATATGAATTGCCTTTAAGACTGTAAAGTTTCATTTAAAAATTCTTATGTTTGGCCAAGATATGGGATAAAAACCGTAGGGGATTACTTTTTTATGGCCCACCCTGTAGATAACCCCAGTCCAATAACAAAGAGCACCAGATACAGCAGCTCAAATCCATTGAATCACCCAATGATCAGCAAAATTTTCACAAAGTGATGATAACAGCTTTCTGCACACAATATGCAATAACCTAAAATATCATTGTACATTCTAAACATTGTTAGATACGGCTCCAAGTTTCAGCACCTCTCAAGTCTCAATGTAAAAATTGTCAGGTTCCTATATAAACAGACATAATACATTTACCAGATACATTAAAAACTGCATCAGCTGCAAATGCATTGAACAACAAATAAAACAACACATTCACTACTGAGACAAATTTATGTAGACTATATATATTAAATAATAACAAGAATTACAAATCATAAAGTATAATAAGAATCTATCAGAAGATTTTCTCTCTGAGAAAGAGGTAAACTTACGAATATGGTTTCTTTGACCAATCGCTTTAATCGCTTATATTTCTCTTCATATTTTGAAGCAATCCTGGATTTTGCGGCAGCATGAGGATTCTTGTTAATGTTGGCGAACATAGTCGTCACCAAATCAACATCAATTCTGTAAAAAACACAGCAATAACAAATCGCCAGAGTTGGCTGAGATGTCCATTCCTGCAACAAAACTAGAACTGGCAATCAGGCCTTTTGAGTTGGTGGCCCACGCACATGGAACAGTCTTCCAGCACCCATCCAGGAAACAAAAAAAACCTGCACGTCTTAATAATTTGGATTTATTCAATTTATTATTTTATTTATTATTTTTTATTCCGTTGATGAATCGTAAATTGATGAAACGTCCTGAAACCCTTTATACCAAACTGAATGACCGGCAGTGTTGTACAGTATTGAAGTAAAACGTGTTACTCTACTTAAGTAAATGTTTGAATACTTTCAGATGTAATGAAGCATCAAAACCCAAAATACTTTCAATTTCAATGAAGTAAAATTCTTCCCATATTTCAGTACTTTTACTTCGTTACAATTTATGTAACATTCATAGTAATGTTCGTTACATGAATGCGCTATAACATTTAGTTAGAAATGCAAAGCCAAGGCAGCTGAAATAAAAAAGTTTGTCTAAAGATTAATTTTCGATGGCGTGGTGCACGCTGGATGCACTGCCAGTGCAGCGGTAGAACGACTCTGCAGGCTTAACTCAAAATGGGCAAACTCCTAATACCATTGTGATTTGATGCACAAACTCCTCTACGCAATCTCTTTTCGCCCTCTCCGGTCTGCTGATCCATCAGGAGGGAGGGGCATTTTGATGAATTGAGAGAGGTAGATGAGGGAAAGAGAGGAATGGAGAGGTTGATGTCAAAGTGGAGTCACAAAATTTAGCCACTACTGCAATCACCGTTACCTAATACAACGAACTTTGACTGAGATTAACATCTCAAATCTTCAAATCAATCAGATTGGGGGTCTTAATTTTATCAGAATTTTTTTGCATTTGCAAAACGACAGAAATTAGAGAAGAAATTGAAGACGAAAGATGATGCATTGCTAGCAAATGCACAAAACTAAATCTACAAGAATGGACTGACATAATTCTGCTCACTTCTATGGTGCAGGCTGAGTGAACATTTATTGCTGGTCATAGTACCCATACAGCCAGTGTGCACTGCGCCCATGGAGGGTTCGCATAAGTGTCCCCAGTAACCACTGACAGACAGCTATGGATCCAGTATCGACACAGTGCACATGTCTGTATAGAATTTAGGTGTATACGGTCATTGTAGCGGCTGCTCGTGTGTTACACTCACCCTCCCGTCCCAACAAATCTGTAACGAAGATCCAGCCTATCTAGACCAACACCCGGCGTGCTCTATATACAATATTTGTGTGTATATATATATAAAATAATAATATATACAAATATAGACAGCACATCATTTTATATACATAGATATCTATATACATATAAAACGAAAAACGGTGAAATTCGCAAGCCATTCTACTCGTCACCCAAATTTGACATGAAATACGTCCAAAGATGCTCAAGTCTTCGACGTTATTTTGTAATACGTAAAGTGACTACACAGACAATAAAATACTTGAAAGTTAAGTTTGATTAAAAATCTGTTCATGAATGCATTACCGTTCTTATATTGAAAACAAACACGATTTTCATTCGTCTCATTGGCTGACAGCAGTGTTGCCACTGAGGTTTCAGATATAAACCCAGATTTACCTCAGAAAAAACCCAGAAAAACCCAGGCTATTTATATAACCTATTTTAGACCCCTTTGTTCACTTTAAGTTGGTTTTTCGCTTGTTCATAATTATGAGGGTTAACAAAAATTAATGTTCGTCAAAAGAGTCGAATAAAATGTAGTTACAACTTTAAACATATCAATTGTTAAAGTTGTCAGAGACTCGGCATCCATACTGACAATAAGCTTAATCGATATATTCGTGTGCGCATGCGCAGGCTCAATTTTCTGTCAAATGCAATACGGCTGCTGGAAACAGAAATTTCTCAAGTTCGTAGTATTCATATTTTAAAGTTGTACGAGGTTTCCAACCAAGTTTTCTTAATACATCAATAATCCAACATTTTACCCACCTATAACATTGATAGGCCTACTCTGCAACTGTGCAACAACATATAGGCTACCAATAGGATATACCCAGGGCTTAAAGTGTGGCTGGACGGTCATGGACGGCGTCTATGCACTTATTTTAAAATCTGAACGCCGTCCAGCCACTTATTGGCCAGCAATGACTAGAAAGGTAAGGGCGTCCAGGCGCTTCTTTTGGAAAGATAAGGGGCGTCCATGCAGGCACTTATTTTCCCACACTTTTAGCACTGGATATACCTCCACAGTCGATCGAGTCGTGGGCTACGATCGACTTGGCTCGCGACGATCTTCTCGATCGACTTCGTCGACTCGCCAACCTCTTGACGACTCGATCGACTTGGCTCGGCCGACGATCGACTCGATCGACTTAGTCGACTTGGCCTAGTTTTGTCTCTTGCTCACCACTGCAGCTATGAAATTATACGATAGTAGACCTGTGTCATAATCTGTTTGACGTCACAATAAGCCTTAATTTTGTATTCTCAGTGAACTTATAGTAGATTTGCAATGTAATCATAATGACGTCACAATAGACCTTTCAGATTCTGTAAATGAACTTTAGTCATTATTACGGTAGATTTGTATAATAATCGAAGTGACGTCACAATAGGCCTAGTTTATACTCTCAAAATGTACTTCTATAATAGTATATCTGTATCATAATCAAAGTTAGTCACAATAGGTCTAGCTTATGCTCAAAATGAACTTCTTTAATAGTAGGTCTCTAGTATGATCGAAGTGACGTCACAATGGGCCTAGTTTTATATTTTAAAACAAAACGTATAATAATAGATTGGTATCATAATTATTTATAATCAGAGCGATGTTGCGTTAAAACAGCCCCAGTTTTGTATTATGACAAATTTAAAATGAAATAATATGACAGCAGATCTGGTCATCTGGACCATGATCGAAATGACGCCCCAATAGACCTAATTTCGTTTTCTCCGTGAACTTCTTTAATAGTAGAATTGTTTCATAATCGAAGTGACGTCATAAATGACCAGTTAATTATTATTAGTAAAATGAACATAATATACAGGTAGGTCTGTATAATAATCGAAGTGACGTCGCAAAAGGCCTTGTTTATTTTCTCAAAATGCCCTTCTATAAAAGTACATTTGTATCATAATCGAAGTTACGTCACCATAAGACTAGTTTTTAAATTCTCTAAGTGAACTTACAATATAATAGTTAAATTGTATCATAATCAGAGTGACTTACAATAGGCATAGGCACAGTTTTGTATTCTCAAAATTAATGAAATTATATGATAGTAGATCTGCATCCTGATCGAAGTGACGTCACAATAGGCCTAATTTTGTTTTCTCAGTGAACTTATTTAATCGTAATCAAAGTGACGTCATAAAAGGCCCCGGTTTATATTCTCAAAATTAACATCTACATGTATACACTATACAGGCCTATAATAGTAGGTGTCCCGTCAAAAGCGCGCAAGCAAAAGCGCGCAGACAAATGCGCGCAGACAAATGCGCGCAGTAACAAAATCGCGCAGACAAATGCGCGCGCAAATAACACACATAGACCCAATAATTTTTTTTATTGAGTCAGCATCTAAACATAAGGAAACAGAATGTGAGAAATAACGCAACATTTAATCCTAAACGCAATGAAATAAAGACGAAACGTTGTTCTTAAAGTTGAAATCTAGTCTCAACATATCCTATCGTCAGTGTTCTTTAACGCAACATTTAACCCTAAACGCAATGAAATAGTTGTTCTTAAACGCAATGTAGTAAAGACGAAACGAAGTAAATCGAATCAAATCAAATAGTGCCTCGCTAGAAATGTTAAGAAGATATAGAGTTCAAGTTCTATAAGTTTATAGGCTAACGTTGTGAGCCACCCCACGCAAAAAATCGTCCAAAGGAATCGTGCCATACGTTGGAACCAACGCCTGAAGGCGTCTATTGAGACGCACGTACTTACATTTTGAAGCCTCAGGGTGTCTAAATCCAGAACGATACCTCTCGATCTTCAACTCAAAGACATATGGAGACCCTATGAAACATTTATGAAACATTGTTCTTTTTAATTATTCTCATCATTTTCTTTGTTGCGCGCTTTTTTGTGCGCGCTCTTTTTTGCGCTCTTTTGACGGGAAAGTCCCTGTTGCGCGCTTTGCGCGCTATTGTCTGCGCGCTATTGTCTGCGCGCATTTGTCTGCGCGCTTTTGCTTGCGCGCATTTGTTACGGCGCCATAATAGTAGATCTGTATCAAGCTCATTCAAGTTGCAAGTCGATCGAGTCGACGATTTTTCGATCGACTCGACTTGACCGAGCTATGATCGACTGGATCGATCGACTCGATCGACTGCGGGTTATAGGATTGACCTGACCTACATGCAGTGTATATATACAGAGATATCAACATGGGCGGAGTTTGGTTTCTGTTTTGGGGCTAAAAAACTTGGTCGAGAACGAGCGGCGACGACAATATTTTCTTGTGCCGTGCCCAAAATAGTTGATGACCTTTTTTAGTCATTCGTAAGTTTCACGTGGGGGGGGGCTAAGCCCGAAAACGATACCATTTACACGGTCAAAAATTACTCTGGGTCTTCTTGGGGGGGGCTTAGCCCCCTAGCCCCTGATAAACTCCGCCCATGGATATTGTAAAGAATCTCGACCTACTAGGGCTGGGCAAAAGACCACCAGGAACCGAGCTCCAGACCCTAGTCGTTAAGGCGATGTCCGTCCGTCGTGTAGTCCGGCGTCAACTGGGGATTGACGACTAGCCAGTCAGGCTTGAAACACTTTTATTCGACTTCAAGAAAACCCTCGTTAAGCTGTCCTCAGCCAACTTCTATAGCGCCAGAGTTCGGAGCAAGTTCGGAGCAAGTTCGGAGCAAGTTCGGAGCAATTCGCGTAGCGCCACTGTCTGAAAACTAATATACCACTATCTACAGTAATTGCCAACGCAGAATGCTGAATCGTCGTCGCGTAGAGGACCGCTGCTTCGCCAGCGCACGTCGAAGTCGGTGAAACGGGTCGGGTTTCGAACCAGAGTCGACGTCGTCGTTGCGTAGCGATAAAACTGAACCACTGCGCTCACCCGGTCGGAGATGTTGGCAGATCCGGAGTCGAATGGCGTCGTCGTTGCGTAGCAAGAATCACCAGACCTTCCGTCGTCGTCAGCGTCGGATTCCAGAAGAGCTCGACTGTGGGTCAAGAATCGAACCCCAGCCACCAGCGTCGGACAGCAAAGGCTTACGAACCTTTCGTCGTCGACAGCGTCGGATCGTAGTCGTCGTAGATTCACGAAAGTCCCCAGACTTTCCGCCGTCAGCCGCGTCGGGTTACAGAAGAGCACGACTGTGGGTCAAGAATCGAACCCCAGCCACCAGCGTCGGACAGCAAAGGCTTACGAACCTTTCGTCGTCGACAGCGTCGGATTGCAGACGTCGTAGATTCACTGTAGCGCTCTTCGAAGCGTTTTCTCCCGTACGACTCGTAGCTGCACTGCGCCTCGAACCTGTAACACTCGGCTGTCGCAGCTCCCTTCTATCTCACGGCGACCGCGTCGGCTGATCCTTCCGTTCGACGACTGTTGTAACAACTGTGTTCCTTGACGTGACTGTTTCGATCGCTGACTCTCGATGACTTCTTCTCGGTGACTGCCGTGCCTGCGCACGCACTCGTATATATACGTATGCGCCAAGCCACGCCCATGCATATATTATGTAGACGCTGGACCACGCCCTGCATATATTATGTAGTCGCCTGTCAGGCCCAGGTAGACGCTTAGCCACGCCTTGCATAAATTAAGTAGACGGCATGTTGACGCTTAGCCACGCCTATGCATAAATTAAGTAGACGCCATGTAGACGCTTAGCCACGCCTATGCATAAATTAAGTAGACGCCATGTAGACGCTTAGCCACGCCTATGCATGAATTAAGTAGACGGCATGTTTCAACGATACACAGGCAGACAGGGACACGGACAATTAATTAAAACAAACTGCAGGGGCCTATTTTTACAACACGCCTCCCCCAGAAGCAATCCAAGGCCCACCTTGGAGCACTAACAGAAAATCTACCCGACAATCGGAGTAAAATATCCTATAAAACACGATTAATTGTCCAACTATACAGCAAATGCAAGAGTATCTGTACCAAAAGAAAATCTAACACGTTTTCCAATCAGCAAAATGCTGTACATCAGCTTGCCACAGAAATACCTGCCACACGGTATCGTAATTAAAGACATCATAAATAGCCAGGCTGAATCGGGTGCGAAGTGCTTTTCGCGCACATCCCCCTTTTTGTTCGGCTCTTTTCTTGCGGGTGCGAAGTGCCATCTCGGTCACAACCCCCTTTTATTTTTTTTTCTCGCCTGTTTTTCATGTCTCTGCCTGTTTTTCTTTTTCTCTTTTTTTTTCTTTTTTTTTTAAGGCTTATTTCTCTATTTTTTTTTCATTTCGGGTACGGTGTGAACTGTTTTGTTCACACCCCCCTTCTTTCTTTTTTTTTTTTTCTTTTCAAAACGACATAGCATAAGTACAAACAATTGAATAGCTAACTATACAGCCGGCAATTACGCCTAATCAATCAAAAAAAATAAGCTCGGAGTCAGGCACGACTCAATAATTATTTAACTAATTTGCTTTCAGCCGCGTTCACTGAAAGCGGACAGGACGGCCAGCGTTGCGTCGTGGTCGACCTGTAGAGGTCGCCACTCCGTCCAAATCCTGGTCGTGCGCATCCGTTTCGCGCGTTCCGTCCCCACGGCGGTGTGGCCGTCGACTGGTAGAAGCCGTGGCGCTCCCGGTCACTTTTTGGGGCGACCCTCCGGTCACTTTTTCGGTCGCCTCAGTCCATTCTCCCTTCGTCCTTCCATAACAGTGGCGAAGCTTGTCTACGTGCGCCACGAAGGGTTTAGCCTTCGGCGACTTTTGGAGAAGATAGTTGACCGGACCACACGCCCGCACAATCATCCACGGACCAGTGAAATTACGCTGGAACTTCGGACTACGTCCCACAAATTTCCGTGGACTGAAGTAGTAAACCCAGTCTCCGGCTTCAAATTTCGCTGGTCGTACACGCAGGTCGTAGCTGTGCTTGCGTCGCTCAGCGCCCTTTCTGAGACCTTGGCGTGCAGCGCGATACGCTTTTTCAAACTTTTCCAGCAATTCCGCAGCGTAGGTCGAATACGTCTGCCCGTTCCCGTCTGGTTCCACAACTCCAGTTACCAACATTTGTTCCAGTTGCGCATCAATGGTAGCCTGATAAGGAAGCGGTTGCCTCCTCAACGGTTGTCTCACCGGATGGGAGTCCCCAGTATCAATTCTATGCTGAGTAATAATGGTCCTTCCCAAATCATGGTCAGTGGTCGAGAAAATGCTTCCGTACTCGACCAACAAATTCTTCAGACGTTCTTTCACCTCAGCCGAAACATCCTCGGAGACATCTTCCATCAATTTTCCCACTAACTGTGCTTCCGGACCCGTCTGTCTATCACTGCCTTCCATTACTTCAACATTTACGGGGTGCAAATCGCCCAACATCAAGTCAGTAGTTAACATCGCAGGCTGTTCATTCAAATTCACCACACGAATGCACATTTTATCATCATCATCATTCAGCACAACTCTAGCTACATACAATCCCGGCCGAATCTCTTTAGATTCAGTCATCCACGCTTCAGCTGTGGTCGTCAAATCACGATATTGCGTCCTACAAGGGATATCGCACTGCGAACGAGGAAGAACAGTTGTCTCCTCAGCAACAATAACCCTGCGACACCAAAGTGAACCATTGCCCTTAACCAAAGAAATGCGGCGTCTACCAACAAAGAGTGCACCCTGACCAAAACCAAGTCGACAGCGGTGTTGCCTCAACCAATCCATTCCCAGCATTGGTTCCCCAATCTGGTCAGAGACGAGAAAATTTGTCTCAATGGAAAAACCTCTGGAAATCCTGATTGGGACATCAACCTGACCCAAAACCCTTATCTGTGTTCCGTTAGCAGCCAAGAGAATGCGAGTGCTAGGCTGGAGCAACAACCCATCAACATCAGACGAGGGAACCAGGCTTACCTCCGCACCAGTGTCCACTAGGAACGTTCTTTGCCGTCCGTTGATCACTCCATGGATGTAGATCGCGTTGTTCGTTACGCCAGTTGCTCTGTCTCTCGTTGTATGGTTGGTGACGGTCTCTTGCTCGGTCGTCGGCTGACCCGAATCGCGTGCGTCGTCGTTCCGGCGGTCTGGAAACTGTCGGCGCTGTCGGCACTGGCGTGCGTAGTGCCCTGGGGACCCGCATTTGAAACAGGTCGACCCACGTCCCAGACTTCCTGATGCGTTACCTTGAGACGGAATGGTCGGCGGAGCCATCGGTGCGGAGTTGAAGTTCGTCCTGTTCGAGCTTCGAAGTCCCTCCAGCTGTCGGCAGATTCTTTCTTCCATGTCCTGCTGCCACTTGCGCTGGGCAGTGAAGAAGTCGTCCAGCTGAGACTGAAGCTGTCCTCTGGTGTCGGCCTCCTGAGTTCCTCTTATTCGATTCGCCGGTCTGCGACGATCCTCCAGGTCTGCGGTCTGTTGATACGCCGACAAGCGTAGAGCTGTTCGGTACGCCTCGTCGATCGTCTTCGGTTCCCGTTCTCTCACCTTTAGAGACAGCTCCCGGTCACGGATAGCTTCAAGGAAGGCGTCCTTAGCAACGATCTCGGTCGTCTCGTTCGACGGCACTGGATAGGCGAGAACGACAAGTCTCCGGATGTCGTGCAGCAGATCTCCCAGACTTTCATCCGCCCTCTGGCGACGATAGTAGAGTTGCGCACGAAAAGTCTCAGCTTGACCTTCCGCGCCGTATCGTTGACGAAGTCTCTCGACCAGCTGTTCATACGTCACCTCCGTTCGCGCTCCAAAGTCCCACAACAGCTGCGTTGCTGCCTTTTCCAAGGAAACACGGAGGAAGTCGACTTTGTCGATTGCCGTCCATCTATTGTGGCGTGCGCAGACGTCGAATTGTGCCAAGAACGATTCGAGAGACCCAGTCCCATCGAATTTTGCTGGTTTCATGGTCATCTTCCGTTCGCTGACCAAGCGACTGACGTTGTCCAAGACTTTCGTCTCCAAGGCGGTCGAGTCTCTCTCAGGAATCAGCAGACTTCTGCGATCCTTCTTCGGCACGTCGTCGAAATCGATTCTCTCCATGAAGCGGCTGGACTCGACCTCAAAGTCGACCAAGAGGTCCGTCCTTCGTCCCACTGCTGGCGTCGAAGTCATCGGGCGGTCATCAGCGTTCCCGTCCATCTCTGCCGTGTTCCACATTGTCGCTGAATTTCGCTCCACAGGCTGCAATCAGTTCGTAGCTGGGACCAGCTTTGTAGAAGTCCGACGAAATCCAATCACCCCACTTCTGGTACCAGTTTGTAAAGAATCTCGACCTACTAGGGCTGGGCAAAAGACCACCAGGAACCGAGCTCCAGACCCTAGTCGTTAAGGCGATGTCCGTCCGTCGTGTAGTCCGGCGTCAACTGGGGATTGACGACTAGCCAGTCAGGCTTGAAACACTTTTATTCGACTTCAAGAAAACCCTCGTTAAGCTGTCCTCAGCCAACTTCTATAGCGCCAGAGTTCGGAGCAAGTTCGGAGCAAGTTCGGAGCAAGTTCGGAGCAATTCGCGTAGCGCCACTGTCTGAAAACTAATATACCACTATCTACAGTAATTGCCAACGCAGAATGCTGAATCGTCGTCGCGTAGAGGACCGCTGCTTCGCCAGCGCACGTCGAAGTCGGTGAAACGGGTCGGGTTTCGAACCAGAGTCGACGTCGTCGTTGCGTAGCGATAAAACTGAACCACTGCGCTCACCCGGTCGGAGATGTTGGCAGATCCGGAGTCGAATGGCGTCGTCGTTGCGTAGCAAGAATCACCAGACCTTCCGTCGTCGTCAGCGTCGGATTCCAGAAGAGCTCGACTGTGGGTCAAGAATCGAACCCCAGCCACCAGCGTCGGACAGCAAAGGCTTACGAACCTTTCGTCGTCGACAGCGTCGGATCGTAGTCGTCGTAGATTCACGAAAGTCCCCAGACTTTCCGCCGTCAGCCGCGTCGGGTTACAGAAGAGCACGACTGTGGGTCAAGAATCGAACCCCAGCCACCAGCGTCGGACAGCAAAGGCTTACGAACCTTTCGTCGTCGACAGCGTCGGATTGCAGACGTCGTAGATTCACTGTAGCGCTCTTCGAAGCGTTTTCTCCCGTACGACTCGTAGCTGCACTGCGCCTCGAACCTGTAACACTCGGCTGTCGCAGCTCCCTTCTATCTCACGGCGACCGCGTCGGCTGATCCTTCCGTTCGACGACTGTTGTAACAACTGTGTTCCTTGACGTGACTGTTTCGATCGCTGACTCTCGATGACTTCTTCTCGGTGACTGCCGTGCCTGCGCACGCACTCGTATATATACGTATGCGCCAAGCCACGCCCATGCATATATTATGTAGACGCTGGACCACGCCCTGCATATATTATGTAGTCGCCTGTCAGGCCCAGGTAGACGCTTAGCCACGCCTTGCATAAATTAAGTAGACGGCATGTTGACGCTTAGCCACGCCTATGCATAAATTAAGTAGACGCCATGTAGACGCTTAGCCACGCCTATGCATAAATTAAGTAGACGCCATGTAGACGCTTAGCCACGCCTATGCATGAATTAAGTAGACGGCATGTTTCAACGATACACAGGCAGACAGGGACACGGACAATTAATTAAAACAAACTGCAGGGGCCTATTTTTACAACAATATCAACCAAGCATATTATGGCATAATTTCCTTTTAGAAAATCGGTGCCATTCATGCGGTACGCGTAAGTTTGTCTTAAGTGGTCCGTTCATGGCAACTCTCCACTACAGCGCCCGCAAAAGCGAAGTCGCGGGAACCAGCTTATTCACAGGCGCTTAATCAAGACAAAATCGATAGGAAGCTGGTCAAGTCCGGAGAGTCAGGCAGGCAGATATAGATGGACGGCTAAGGTGGGTGATGTCTAGAGTTGAAATGACGAGGGATGTGAGGAGAAGTGGAAGAATCAGGATAGGATTTGTGAAAGAGCAATGCTTTCAGTTTTGACTGAAATACCTGTGGGGAGACGGCGAAAGGTGGAGTTTTGGTGAGCTCGTATGACGGGTCGGAAGTTTGCTGTAGGCTAGTGCAGGCGGAAGTTTGATCCAAAGAGGTGGAACGGCCGAACGGCAATATTGTTTACTCGCCAGCGTTTCCACGCCATGGAAGAACTTTAAAGTAGTCTGAGATCCTGGCCATTCCAAAGTCGGCTATTATTCCTGCCAGTGGCGGCGCTACGCCAGGGCATGGCAGGGCAAATGCCCTGCCAAAAAAGCCTTTGCCCTGGCTGTTGCCCTGGTCATTGCCCTGCCAGAAATTTTACCCTGGGAGAATTTGTTCGGGCATAATTATTGCTTCTTATTGTTCACGTCCGTCCGCTCTCTGGCAGGGCATAAGTTCTGGCAGGGCAAAATTCTGACAGGGCAAAAGTTCATGAAGAGAACAAAATCCGGCAGGCAATTTTCTGGCAGGGCAAAAGTTCAGGCAGGGCAAATATTTTGGTAGGGTACAGACTGTAAAATTTTGGCAGGGCAAAAGTTCTGACAGGGAAAAATTCTGGCAGGGCAAAAATACTGGTGGGGCAAAGATTCTGGTGGGGCAAAAGTTCTTGCAGGGAAAAATTCTGTTG
>OX457040.1:47833817-47881317 GCA_949752735.1 Lumbricus terrestris
CTTTAAGCCCTGGGCGCACATAATAGGTAGGCCTAGTATGTATCTGTGTAGGTATACGTGCATCACCTGAATATTTTATGGAATGCCCTTAAAGAATTTTCAATGGCGAATATATAACCGAGCAAAATATTTCGCATGTTATGACGCGTATAGACCTACGATCACAATAATAATTATACAACAGCTACTTATATATTGCAACCAGTATGAGAATTGTGGAAAAATAACTGGGGGGGTTGGACCATTATACACTTGGAATTTGGGCTTGAAAAACATACTTTAACATGGGGCTCTAAAAAAGACTGGGGGGGTTGAACCCCCCCAAACCCCCCGGCAATTCTCACCCTGATTGCAACGCAACGCATCATTTTCTTCACTGTTTTCACATCATACAAAAGCAAAAGCAAAAGGAATGCGTTCATTTCTTGACTGAAAATAAATCGTCTACCTTTGTCGGAGTCGTCGCTGCTGCCGGCGACCATAGGAACAACAACAGCAGCAGGCGTAGGTTTTGGTAATCTCCAGAATTTGAAATAGATCCACGTTGGTTCGAGGTTAGACGTCTGTCCAGTGGCCGTGGAGTAGTGAACGGCGGCTGAATTGGACGTCGTATTAAACATGAACTCACTGCGTCGCCCGTTCTGTCGGTCTGGACAGAATCGCTTCATTTCTGTAGCGCCATCGGAAGCAACGATCATCTCCGTACAGTTCGTAGTCTGATCTCTGTTCGGAATAAAACCTTCTGATGCATCTCATGCATATCGAATATAATTATATAGATTGCTATAGAAAACTGAATAATGGGTATAGGCATATATATATTGTATATATATACATTATATCACACGCAGTTCAGATGGAATCTCGTTTCACGGGTCAGATATGGATGTGCCAATAAAAGTCACATATCAATGCGTAGCGCTGTCCTCTGCCTGTCTATTAATTTGTCTCTCTCTCTCTCTCTCTCTCTCTCTCTCTCTCTCTCTCTCTCTCTCTCTATATATATATATATATATATATATATATATATATATATATATCACACGTCTCTTAGTCTCTCTCTCTTCTCGGCTCTCTCTCGCGCGAGCTCTATTTCCTCCTCTTTCGCTCGCACGCTATCTCTATCTCTCTTTTCTGGATGAAGCGCTACTTTGAATTCCTAGAGAAAGCTGACGAAGAAGGGCTTAAATGATTTGGGGTTGCAAGGAATTGAGCACTGAAGAAAGATTTAAAAGACAGCACACCGTCCATCTATCTGCCTGCCTGACTCTCCGGACTTGACCCGCTGCCTATCGATTTTGTTTTGATTGAGCGCCTGTGAATAAGCTGGTTCCCGCGACTTGGCTTTTGTGGGCGCTGTAGAAGTTTCGAGATTACGATTACGATTACAAGAGAGAGGAGGAGAAAGGGCCAGAGAGAGAGATTAGCAACTCCAATAAACCCACACGAGCTGTTACTGAAAAGTAGGCAACGCAGTGTGAGAGGTTTTTGAAAAGTTGAAATAGCACCCAACAAGGCGACGCGAGAACATCGATATAATTCATCAATGGGAAACTGAATGGAGCATAAAAGAAGACATTATAGGAGAAAATGCTTCAGTGCAACAAATAGAAGCCATCTTCGTTTATTATCAAATGGAATGACAAATCGCAGCCCGTTACAACGCTGACAACATGCAGTCAGTCAATAGCAGGGCTTTATGGCATGCTGATTCTCACATGGTCAGCTAACTAATGTTACTAATTTATGTTATAGGCTATGCGAGATAGGCCTACATTTATTTGTAGACAAGCTTTTAAAGAGGATTCACGGTGCGAAATTTTTTCATCCTTTGGTGGCAGCACAAAGCCCAAAGACCGTAATATTATGGTCTTTCCATTGTAAGGGGACAGCTGTGAACTTGTGAAAATGTATGGTTACGAACTGAGGGAGACAAAAATACGACTTATGAAGGCCATTGTTTGGACAGTGGCAACATACATGTATGGTTGCGAAAGCTGGACCATATTAAAAAGGAGGATGACGAGAGGATAGAAGCTTTCGAGATGAAATGTCTAAGACAGATCCCGAGTGTATCCTGGACATGCAGACAAGACAACAAACGTATGGGACTATGGGTTTTGGAAGCGGTGGGAGTGGAAAGAAGTCTGCTCAACTCAATCAAAGGAAGGAAGATGTCTTACTTCGGTCATCTGATGAGGAAAGAAGGAGGCTGCCTGGGAAAAGAGATTATAATACAGGACACATGCAGCACCGGGGAAAAGAGCACAGGGAAGACCGAGGACAAGCTGAATTGCAAATATCATAGACTGGTTGGAGATGCCTTTTAATTAGCTTATGAGAGAAACATAGGATCGAGAAAGATGAAGAAAGCTTGTCCGTGGAGCGCCTAACCTTCGATCCGTGGACTGTTCAAGACAAGATAAGACATGGTCACGATGACAGTGACTGCCGAAGTGGACACAATCATTGCCTTTAAGTCTTAAGAGGAAGCTTGGAAAACGGGCTATTAATCCTTACAGGCTATTTGCAAGTCTTCCGAGATTGGCCTCTAATAGTATTAGGCCTAAAGCCCCTGTCATGTTGAGTTATGAAATCGCTATTTGTATAATTCGAGAAATGATACCCATCACTTTGAGTGACGATAGTCAGTTCTACTCTTTCGTTGTATTTTTCAGAACCAATAAATTCGTAAGTGCAGTTGGTTTCGCTCGGAAGAAAGAAGTCCGGCGTATGTACATCGCCGGCAAAAGAGTTCCTCGAATGGAAGACGAGATCACAGGAAGAGTTCGGCTTTCGATTTCCACCTTCGTCAGGGTCATTGTAATCTGTCAACATTCATCAGGTAATGCTCTGCTAGTCTTAAAAGTTTACCTCGCATGATGATGACGATGATGACGACGACGACGATGATGATGTTGATAAAGATGTTGATTATGCTGCTGCTGTTGCTGCTGATGAACATGATGAGGATGAGAATGATGATGATGAGTAGGAGGAGGAGGAGGAGAGTGATGATGATGACGACGATGATGATAATGTTGATGCTGATGCTGATAATGATGATGATGACGACGATGAAAGATGATGATTATGATGATGATGACGACGACGATGATGATGAAATATGATGATGATGAAGATGATGATGATGATGATGATGATGATTATGATGATGATGATGATGCTGATAAGGATGATGATGACGATGATGATAAGGATGATAACGATGATGATGATGATAATGACGACGACGACGATGACGATAAAGCAGGCCTAAGTCTTCGCATTCAATGGCGAGATAAATCTAGGCTTCTAGCGCAAACGAATCTTTAGACCTGGAACACGCGTGGTCGTTGGAAATACACGGCGTGTCACGTGTATCAATGACGTCCATATAGGCTAAATAAATAAATCTCTAATTCGGATGTTGTTGCATGCATAAGGATATGCGTCGGTTAGGATCGGTAGCTTCCTGAATAGATGTTGCTTACACTTTCCTCGTGAATTTTATTATTCTCGTCGGTCGGTCGGTCGGTCGGTTAGTGCCTGCGTCATAATGAAGATGAAAGAGTTGTCCTCTTTTATCCAGTGGCCGAGTAGTTATGTACTACTCGGCTCTTAGTTTCTCTCTGGCGTGAGGTATATTATGGCTGAGGACGCCCTTATAATAATAGTGTAACTCGACGTTACTATCCCGTGCTTCTCGTCGCTCTGTCTCTCGAGCGTCGCTATAGCGCCGAGTCATATCTTGAGGGCACCCTAAACTTAGTATATTGGCTTGAAACGAGTAGCGACGGTGTCACGAAATAGAGTATCCCCTGTATTAATTGTATCCCCCCAAATTAAAAAAAGCCGAAAAAACCACTTTCGTGTGTATTTTTCTTTGCAAATTGATTTTCATCTGCTTTGTTTTCAACAATGACACTAACAGGTATGTTTATTCCTACTACATAATTTGTTTTACCCTGTTTTAGAGCACTTGAAACATTTAAAACACTTAAAAACACTCAGAGTCACTAAATAAATTCGAGTTGCCTTTATCTGAGCATTGCTTGGGACACTTAAAACAATTAGAGTCACTTTAAATTTTGATTACAGCATAAATTTTTTTATTATGCGCATTTTTCAAAAACGGGGATAGAATGGTTTATCCCCCCGGATAGTATAGACCGGTTAATTCCATCCGGGGGGATAGATTAATTCATCCCCCCGGATAGCTTTCAGGGGGGATACTCCGTTTCGTGTCAACGGCTCTTCGCTCTATCAACTAAGAGTTATTAGGCCTACTGGACAGCTGGATAGAGCTTTGCAAATACACAGGATTAATTTATTTTTAAAGTAAAGCAGCCAATAAACAGGAGCTAAAGAACTGAAGCAACTGCATTACTCAAATGTAAGACTACTATATACATGGTTAAGCCCATAATTACTTTAAGGTGAAAATAATTTAAATGGTCGAATGCTACGTTTAAAATTTCTGTTAACGTTGGTGTATTATGTATTGTATACCGCACATAAAACGCCATAAAATCTGCCCTGTGTCCGATATTGCTCAATAAATTTTGAATAAAGCTCTAGTAACCGTAAATGCATAATTGCTTTAGAACACCTTAAAAATTGAAATAGGTTCAATTCCTCTCTCTTTAAAATTGATCATTTATAGCAGTATAATTATAGGCGTAGGCTACCGTAGTCTACTTTTATAATGAAATACGTAGCGGAATCGCCAAAATATCAACAGGCTTCCAAAAGTGAGCGAAAAAGGATAACTTTAGTTTCCTATAGGCCAACAGACTCCAAATCGCTTTAAAAAATAATCACATGCTGAATTGACTATTTCAATTCAAGTGCATTATCCTGTGAAGTGCCATTTTTAATAATAGAAAATGTGCGAACGACCCCAATCATTCTGCATGATTATAATTATTATTGTTATCAGGTAGACACTAACACTTCCATCGTTCTCCTGTCAGCATGCTGAACCCAGTGTAGTTCCAGGGAGGTTCTTGCCCTGATCCACTCTGAAATATCATCAAGATCGACGAACCGGAAGAGACAAGGTGTGCTCCGTTCTGACCACAATACCTGCCAATCAACGGATGAGTTTGTGTCCGACCGTCGTAGACTTCAACGTAGTCCTCTGCACAATCGTCACTGCAAACACAATAGGCAATTAGTAATTAATTAGTAGGATAGGCAGTGAGGAGCAGGGCAAGAGATAGTTAGACAGACAGATAGAGGGAGAGCTACAGAGACAGAGACAGAGAGAGAGAGACATAAAGAGAGAAACAGAGATAGATAGAGATAGATAGAGAGAGAGAGAGAGAGAGAGAGAGAGAGAGAGAGAGAGAGAGAGAGAGAGAGAGAGAGAGAGAGAGAGAGAGGAGAGGGAGAGGGAGAGGGAGAGGGAGAGGGAGAGGGAGAGGGAGAGGGAGAGGGAGAGGGAGAGGGAGAGGGAGAGGGAGAGGGAGAGGGAGAGGGAGATAGATATAGATATATATATATATATACTAGTGTGGTCCACAAAAATTATTTTTCAAATTTCCTTGACGGTACCCTCTCATTCTGTTACCTTGCCTTATTAGTGAATAAGTGTAAAATTTCAGCCTGATTGATTGATATTTAGTGGTCGCGCAATGCTCCTGACTTTTCACCATTCGTGACAATGCCGAAAAATAAGCAAATGGCAGCATTAAAAGCATATGGACAAGGGCTCTTTTAGAATTTAGATTTAAAAAAAATAAACTGGTCATTGTGGAGTGCATAAGAGATTGAGTGGCATATAGATGTACTGAATGCTGATATAAAGTTAATAATTTAGTCATAAAATAACTTTTTTAAATCATAGCAATGGCAGCCATATGCTGAACATATGGTTTTCGATTGTTGTAGTCTCAGCAAAATGCCTAACGCATACTTCATTGCGTCAAGGAACTGAGCTCTGTGCTCAGATACAACCAGCATTAGATATTTCTCTCCTTCATTTTTAGTGATGGATGATTTGTTTTCTTGAATGAGTTTAACAACCCGTCTCGGCATTGACGTTTACAACCATGACACTCTTTGTGCACTGTTTTTCCTTCTGACAATCCTGTTTTTGTTTTCATTGTTTAGTATCAATCTCATTTAGGAACTCACGTGGCGGTTCTACTGCCTGCAGGAAGTTCAAAAGTTTCACTGTCCCAAGATCTTTCCACCTGTAAATACATGGCTCACCTGCAACTTGAATGTTTGTTTAAGGCGCTCGTTTCGTTCTTGAATTTTAGATGCCTTGACCATCTTTTGCTGGACATGTTCCATGGTTGATGGCTGTTTCTAAAAAGGCCAAGGCTACTGACTTCTCACACACATGATTATTACAAATCCTTAGAAAGAGCTTTGGTAGTTGCTGCAGAAATGACACAATTTGTTTTTGAACGCTTTGTACCTGAAGATAGACTTCAGAATTCGAAGTTCGCTGGATGGTGTAACATTGGTGTTGTTATCGGGTTTGGACAAGACCTCATGCTTCTGTGCATACCAGACTATAGGAAGCAGGTTGATGTCTCTAACTGACATTTCTTCTGGTCTGCAAGAAGGAATTGTTCTTTGAACATCAAGACTCTAATGGAATATAATATCTTTGCCATCCATCGGAAGTTCGAACCTGCCGTGGGGCAGAGGAACATGAAGAAACAATACTCTATAGCCACAATCTTTCAACAGAATCACACAGTTTGTCTTGTTTTCCACCTGTGCCATGACCTAACCTTTGCACTCCGAGTAATTAATTCACTTCATACATGCATCTTTGATACCAGTAGCCATAGGCGTAGACTTGGTCCAGAAGTTGAGGTGTGGGACGAATGAGCGGCCGAAGGACGATCGCCGAGAGACAGCTGAGTCATCGACGACATTTTCATCGGCCATAGTTATTTTTGGCGCCCTTTTTAGTCGTTTTGTCGAAATCTAATGAAAATATACTATTTTCCCAACCAAAATGGCTGATGACCTTTTTTATGCCCTACTTATATTTTAACAGATTTATCGATATTATCCTAACACTCTCGAAATTTCCGATGCTATTTTTGGTATATTTCTGAACTGTTGGAAGATATGAACATGTGTTTGTGGTGAGGGGAGAACGGTCCCCCACCGCAAACATTGGTGGACCGTCCCCATAAGTCTCCGCCCATGCCAGTAGCATGCTGGAAATCTATCAAATAGCTGCTTTGCAGTATTATACCAGGAGGGATGTTCCCATCCATCGAAAGCATTGCTATCAACTTAGCAACAGGTACTTCCGTAAATTTATCCCTTCCCTCTTATTATTTAAAAAATGACCCAAAGGCCATGTATACCCTTGTTTTAAAAAGGTATTTGATTAAAAGAATAATAACATCAGCTTCTCTCTACAGATCGAAGTAAGCAATGCGTGTATGACAACCTTTATCACTAAATCACAACGAATGTTGACATAATGTACAGTTGGGGTGCTGTAATATATCTCACCGTGTCGCGCGACCTCTAAACTTTGAGCAATTTCAATAAAATTTTGTAGGAATCATTGTCACATGATACGTAACAGAATAAAAGGGTACCGTCACGAATTTGTCAAACTTTATTTTTTCCCATAGCTTTGTGGACCACACTAATATATACATGTATATATATATAATATATATATATAGAGAGAGAGAGAGAGAGAGAGAGAGAGAGAGAGAGAGAGAGAGAGAGAGAGAGAGAGAGAGAGAGAGAGAGAGAGAGAGAGAAGAGAGAGAGAGAGAGAGAGAGAGAGAGAGAGAGAGAGAGAGAGAGAGAGAGAGAGAGAGAGAGAGAGAGAGAGAGAGAGAGAGAGAGAGAGAGAGAGAGAGAGAGAGAGAGAGAGAGAGGAAGGGACATTTTGCTGAATAAGTGTGCAAATACTTTGGACGACAAGTAGGTTAGTTTAATACAAAAAAGGAATTCGTATTCTAAGAATATTGCAGCTCGATCCTATTGTACCTTCTAATTAGTCATGGACCTAATTAATAGTCGCTGAGATTGAATAATCGAGATTGTAGCAGCGTTTAAAGGACTTTAATGACGATGACAATGTCTTTGTATAACCTAAGTCTATAGTCAGTATAGTGCGCTTCAACTTATGACCTGAAAAGCAATGGCCCTCACACGGAATGCCTATTTATCATAAAGCTCATTGTAAGCTGTTATCTCAAGCTATTATAATTTCTGGTAAACTTTGTATTGTATTGTATTGTATTGCATCTGATCATTTATTAAAGCGCTTCTCACAACAAAAGCCTTTCAGAAGCGCTCCCAATGCGTTCAACCCTGAGAGAAAAGGCAGGTTTTTAGATGAGGAAAGACTGAGGAAAATTTGCGTTCAGTCACAGTAATGCTTCAATCAGTATAGGCCAGTAGGAGTGAAAGGATAGAAAGCGACCTGACTCATTATTCCAGTAGAACGAACTGAGTTACGACCTTCACGTAGACGCAGTTAACCCGGGAAAACACCCCTTCCATCATTGACCTGTTCTCACCTCATCCTCAGATTGAACGTTCCAGGAAAATGCTTTCCACCAAAGTTGAGCTCCACGCGCTGATTGTCTGGATTTGTAAACAGATATCGACACCTTGTGTTCGGAGGGTAAATGCCCGGAAAGCCAGGCGATATGACGTTGCAGTAGCCAACGCATTCGTTAACTCTGATCAGCCAGTCACATTCTAAACACAAACGAGCAGACATGCATCCAGGACTGACTAAAGAAATTCACTGGACCTTAAACTATCTTATGGCTTAATAAGAAACATATTTTTTCGAAACAAATTGCATTTAAAGTGCACGTAGGACTACGACCTACAATTTTATATTTATATAGCCTATAAAATGTGTTATTAGGTCTATACAGTTGTTGGCTTGAAGTTTAAGCTGAACGTAGTTAATTTTCTCAGCAATAATTTATATTATTTAACAACCGTAGATCTAAATCATAAACTTTCTAGAACATATGACTACCTAGCCCGGGCCCCTAACAGTTGCCTGACCTCAACGAATTTTCTCTCTGCCTTCCTCCCCCTCTCGGCGGCCCTGGCCATATCAGATTGATTAGTTCTGATGCTTGTCCACGGAATTTGTTTAACCTTTAGCTATATACTGCTCACTGAGTGCTCAGCTGCTGGAGTTGAAATTATCGTCTCTGGTTGACTTCTCTTAATGCGGCGATGCACGCGATTCTTATTACGATATAAGCATAGGCTAAAATTATGCTATTCCGAAAGTCGTGTTCCCACACTTAGGAAAATAAAAGCGTAAACTTAGACCTATTTCCATATAACTTTATTTGAGATCTGACTATATGAGAATTTAAAAAGGGTGAGACGTGAAAGAAGCGAAAGATATTGATGACATTTAATCTATTAGCCATTAGCAATCAGCGAGGTGTATATAGGTCTAAATTGTTCTAAATCAGGCGCCGTTGGTCAAAGAAGTTTTATCAAAAGTTTTCCAAGTTTCACTGAATCCGATAGAACAAACAAGAGCAAAACAACAACAGAAACCCGTAAAGCCAAGAAAGCATAGCTGACAGTATAACTATAGATATAAACAATAAAACCTGAAAGCGTGTGTGTTTACTTGTATTCGGCAATTGACCGTCCTTTCTGTGAAAATGGCCAAACGGAAGTTGGTCAGATTCTTCCTCTAAAAAAATCACATGGAATAACAAGGCCGATGAAAGTAAAGCCAATGAGTTTAACCAGCAATCGATGATCCATCACAAGGTCTGCAATTATTTAACCGTGATTCTTGTGTCTGGAATCCTGTAGCTTGGTCAAAGCTATTCTTCATTACCGATATTTTAAAAAGTTAGCCTACATGCATAGCATAGGCGGAGACTTGGTCTAGAAGTTGGGGTAGGGGGACGAACGAACGACCGAAGGACGGTCGCCGAGACGCGACATTTTGGGCGGACGACTGGGTCACCGACGAAATTTTCATCGACCAAATTTTCTGACGACCTTTTTAAAGTCATTTGGTCGAAATCTCGTGAAAATATACAATTTTCCTGCCAAAAAAGCTGATGACGTTTTTTGGTCTTTCCGTCTATTTGACCATAATTTAGCAAATTTACAAATATGTCCTAGCAGTGTAGCAATTTACAATGGTATCTATGAATATTTCTTGAATGTTGGGGGATGTAAGCACATCCATCCCCCCACCACCAACATTGGGGGATCCTCTGTCTCCTTCTAAGTCTCCGTCCATGATGCATAGTTTAAATCTAGAACTCGTGGGTCGTGGGGTGGGGGTGGAATGGTGGAGGGGTGGGGGTGGTGGGATGGAGGGTGGGGTGGAGGGGTGGAGGGATGGAGTGGGGGTGGGGTCGCGGGATGGGGGACAGAGTGGGGTGTTGGAGTGGGGAGTGAGGGGTGAGGTGGAGTGGGTGGGGTGGAGAGGTGGGAGGTGGAGGGGTGGGTGGGAGGGTTGGGGGGGGTGGAGGTTGGGGTGGAAGTGGGGGCTGGGACGAGGAAATTTTCCCCGAAAACCCAAATTTCTCGCGTGTCGTACTGGTGGAGGTCGGAGTGTGGCGTGGTGTTGTGGATGTGGTGTGGTGGGGTTGTGGCCGGAGCGGGTCGAATCCTAAATTTTCTGGGCAGCGCCAGTTAACACAGCTAGTTAGACAATATATATATAAGTAAACAAAGTCATCTGAGCTAAACATGAATAACTCTTCGTTGCACCGTAAATAGATGGCTGTTAAACGTAGAGATAATAACTGCGAATAACAAATAAAAACTCTACAGGAGACAGCACAACCTATAACGGTATCGTTAATGCACTTTTAGGATTAGGCTACATTTAATAATTAATTTGAAGGCGCGATGCGATTGCAGCACAGCAGACTAGCCTTTAAAAGCGACCCACGGGAATGAACGAGTAACAGTTGCAGTGATGCGGCTATACGCCTGGTATTGCATAGCATGGTATGATTTGATATAGTAATATAATTATATCAGTTAATCGTCGTTCACATCGTCGGTCCTGTAATTACTAGGGTAAAGTACTTATAGTAGATAGCGCTGGTACTCTGCGTACACACAATATTCCAATATACAGTGTTCTTCCTTTTTTTTAGATAGATAGACAAAAGGTGCGTTCATAATGTGTTGATAGCGTGTGACATAAATATTATGAGGGAGTCTTGTCATATATCGGTATATGAGGTTTGTCCAGGAAATAGACAGAAATGGCGGATGTGAATTTTAATTATTTATGTTATTTATTCGTTTCAGTAAGATCATGTTTACATGACTAAACTGAACGGTGCAGTGGATTGATAGTAGGCCTACTGCAAGGTAGGCCTATTGCTCAAGCACATTGAATTTTATGCCTAAGCTCTATAGTACTGAAGACGAGTTTTGAACTTGAAGGTGCACAGTGGCGTAGCAATAGGGCGTGCAACCTGTGCAGTGCACGAGGGCCCCCGGCTGTCAGGGGCCCCCCGGGGTCAGAGTCAATTTTTACTTTAAGGATATTCAGAATGTATTCAAATCTACATCTACAGCGTACACACCCGGTAATTTTTTGGGTTTCAGCCGGAATGTCCATGATTAGGCTACCTTATTAGGCTACAAATATCTTTACTCTTTGCAGTCTATGGGCGGAAGTAGTTGTGCTGACGTATAAACATAATTGTGTCATGGTCTACGCAGACGCGTTTAAAATTTATTATCTTTGTAGTAAAATGTGAAATTTATAAAAGATAACTGCATAGCCTATTTACTTGGAAATTGTATATTTTTAAACTCCCGTATGGCACTCTTTCTGCCCCCCCCCCAAGTTATGCTTAAGTCTTATTTAAGTGTCGCTGCTAGGCGACAAGCACGAGAAGAACGGGTAAAGAAAACCACCAAAATGCAAAAAAATCCGCATTTATGATGCCTGCGGAGAACGAGCTTGGACCGATGACTACATCAGACATGGGGCAGAAATCCCGCAGAATCGATTTCAGGTTTGACCAGTGCAGAGATGGTGGCTGACATGGATATTGACACTGAGCCGAGTAGGCCTCGAACTTCAGGGGCTACGGTAGCAATCACATCACCAATGGATTCAGGCTTGACACCTCAAAAGTGGTGGATATTTTTGCATAAGAGAAGGCGCGCAAACGAGCATTTTAGCATTTCGGATTTAGACCCCCCCCGTAGTAGGTTAGCTGTAGACTTTATTGAGTCATTTCACACTTGCCAAATTCGTTAGGCCTACATTTTTCCGCTCTTCTAATCGACAAATCCAACAGCTTGGAGAATTTAAGTAGGGCCTATGGGTGATTAATGATTAATAGGCTACTTCAGGAGATGAAGCAATTTTTGTGATTACTTTTGTATGGTATTCTAGTTCAATCTTTCTCTACTGATATGGAGAAGAAAATGTTTTATTAGATAAATTTGTTAAAATAATAAACACGTGGCTAGTTTATTTTTATTTAACTTTGGTGTTAAATTTGCAAATTTCGTAAAGGAACCAGGCGTTTTGCACAGCTTTGTTGTTTGAAATCGAATGGGGTTTCAAGAATTTAAGGGCCCACCACCTAAGTTCTGCACAGGGGCCCCCCAAGACCTTGCTACGCCACTGAAGGTGCATAATGTTTAATGAACTTGTTAAGAGTAAATACCTTTGTTGATGAATGTTACGTCGTATTCGAATCCTCCCACCTTTCTCGCCCTATCGTATTTGAATTCGACGAGAGCGAATGGCGTACGAGTTCGGCGTCGAACCCTCAGCTTGCCGCCGTCGGAGTGATTGTATGAACCACATAAGGTCGTTGGCGGAGGCAACCAGACGGTGTCAAGTCTTTGATGGTCGGATATCCGAAGGAACCCGCTTTCACAACTAGAACTACAACCATAAGAATCACAATTCTAGTTTGTTTCTACACCAAAATAATCGTATCGTATCGTATCGTATCGTATCTGACCATTTGTAATGCGCTTCTTGCAGCAAGAGCCTTTGAGAAGCGCTCCCAGTGCGTGCAACTTCGAGAGAATAGGCAGGTCTTTAGACAAGAGAAAGATGACGAAAGACTACCAGAGAGGATGGCAGAGCGAACGGATGGGAGAAGACAATTCCATAGGGAGGGACCTATGCAGGCAAATGATCTAAAATAATGTGTTGTATACATACGCTATACACTCTATACCATTTAGTATAGTACTATGGTACAATACGGGGTAGTACAATACGGAGTAGTACAATACGGAGTAGTACAATACGAAGTAGTACAATACAGTATAGTAGATTAGAATATATAGGCCTAGGCCTATATAGTGTAGTATTTCAGAGTAGAGTAGAGCTGCAGCATGTAGATTATTCCAGTAACCTCACTAACCTGTTTTGTCCGAGTCGAAGTTCTTTGACGGTGACTTCGATGAACTGGCTCCCTGTTCCTTCGAACCTCGTCCAGCAATAGATAGCGGCAGAAGACGACGGAGATGCTTCCATCGGTGCTTCTTCATCTGTTGGCCTCAGTCGGACGGTCACATCGGCTGACTTCATCTCGGATGGCCTCAGCGTCTCATTGCATCGCTCTGACAGTTCGATAAACGCCGTCATCATCATCATCATCATCATCATCATCATCATCATCATCATCATCATCATCATCATCATCATCATCATCATCATCGTCATCGTCATCGTCATCATCGTCGTCGTCGTCGTCGTCGTCGTCGTCGTCGTCGTCGTCGTCGTCGTCGTCGTCGTCGTCGTCGTCGTCGTCGTCGTCGTCATCGTCGTCGTCGTCGTCGTCGTCGTCGTCGTCGTCACCACCACCACCACCACCATCACATTCTACTCTAGAGAGACAAGGGAGCTTTACTTTAATTTGTGGACAGTATGCATACGTACACCCAACGAAACATATAGTTGTGATTAGCACCACATGGTTTACTATTTCTGTCAAGGGCGGATACAGAAATTTTCGAGGGCGGGGAGCAAAAAATTTCGGTCTTGGACGCCGAGAAATCTGATGACCTCTTTTAGTCATTAATTTTGTCTCCAATTCCCCAAGAAAATACAATTTTATCCGCCAAAAAGTTGATGACTTTTTTAGCCGTATGGACCTCCGTGGGCGTGGGAGGGCCTACGGAATTGCTCATGTGGGGGGATGTCAACTTTGCGAGCCAGAATAGCTGGTCAAAATAAAAGAAATTTCTAAATGGGGGCCATGGCCGGATTGGCCCCTGGATCCGCCCCTGATTACTGTCTAAACAGAATCCAGACGTGACTTCAAAGCAAGCATACATTTTGTATTTCCATTAAAGTGACAAGTCCAGTGTGTTGTCTAGAACACAGCTCTGTGACAGCATGCGTGTTCTGTGGACTGGCGACCGTGTCTCGTAATGACATCGTTTGTGAAAACCGTTTAAAAATAATGTTATCCTTAGGTCAACATCGGAACCTTTGAAGTAATCCTATCACACGCAAATGTAGCATGCCTTTAACAATGAAATAGCGGCAGACCACGAGTTACCAAACAACGCGGCTTTGTGAACTAAATAAATGTTTATCCATATGAGAGATATGGAGAAGAGAAAGAGACTGACAGAGAGGAGGAGGAGGACATAAGCAGGAACGTGAAAAGGCAAAGGCAGATACAAAGCCAAACACGTAAATATCCTATCAATTATTCTAGTCGGGTTGTCATGACGCCATTGATGTTTCCTCGTTGGAATCAAAGTCGAATGGTTCGTCTGACGATGAGATCGGAGTTGATGCTGCCTGCTGCCTGTTCTGCTGCTGCATGATGGCATGCACTGGTCGTGATTTCTCGGAATTCAAAGCCCTGGGAATTTTGCATTTGATCTAGTAACAAGAGTTTAACTTTCTCGGTTTCTTCATACTGGACAGCACTTCGATGTCGCAAGATGTCACTATACTAATACTTTTGTAAAAAAATAGGATAATATACTTATTCTATAGCTGTTTATGCATAGTCAGTTTATTATTCGAAGAAAACGAGGCGTGCAAGCCGAGCAAAAGAAACATAAAAAAGAGAAGAAGAGCACGGCAAAAAAGAATAAAAATAAGACGAAGAAAAGGAAGAGAAAAAGAATAAGATTAAGATGACAAGGCTTAAGTAATAGAAGAAAAGGGTGCAGAGAAGAAGAATGCGAGAAAAGAAGAATAAGAACAAGGAATACAAGAAGAACTCAAAAGAATGAGAACCGCTGGAAGCTGAGGAAAAGAAGGGAACTGATAAGTTGTGAGCAGAGGAATAGTCACCACCACTTTTACGGGGAAAGTTACGCCCATGGTTGTACGCAAATATGAATTACTTTTAAGCATGCAAAACGTGATGAAAACATTCCTACTTAGCTAAAATAATTACTAGCAACACCGTAAGGGCTACTCTTTCTTGGCCCACCCTGTATACGTGTCTGTACGTTTGCTCATCGTTCGTCGCCTGCAACACATTTATCAGCTGTTTGCAAACACAAACACAGACACACTTACAGACACACACACAGACACACACACACACAGACACACACAGACACACAGCAGCAGCCATAGCTTCAAAGGTCGAAGATTTGGCGAATTAAAATAATCAGGAAATTGATTCCCAGAGGGCGCAACGTTACATTCATCGAGGAATTCAGTCAGGCAAATGTCGACGGGGAAGTGTCAGCTTCCATCTATAGCTACTCTGCTCTCTGTACTGCAGGACACCGATCAGCAGTCACACAATGGGGAAAGGGAGGGACGGGAACGCCTCAAAATCATCCCCCACTGTACCATATATATATATATGTATGTATGTATTGTATGTATGTATGTATATATATATATGTATGTATGTATGTATTGTATTGTATGTATGTATGTATGTATGTATGTATGTATGTATGTATGTATGTATGTATGTATATGTGTATGTAATGTATGTATGTATGTATGTATGTATGTATGTATGTATGTATGTATGTATGTATGTATGCATGCATGCATGCATGCATGTATGTATGTATGTATGTATGTATGTATGCATGTATGTATGTATGTGTGTATGTATGTATGTATGTATGTATGTATGTATGTATGTATGTATGTATGTATGTATGTTATGTATGTATGTATGTATGTATGTATGCATGTATGTTATGTATGTATGTATGTATGTATGGATGGATGTATGTATGTATGTATGTATGTATGCATGCATGCATGTATGTATGAATGTATGTACTGTGTATGTATGTATGTATGTATGTATGTATGTATGTATGTATGTATGTATGTATGTATGTATGTATGTATGTATGTATGTATGTATGTATGTATGTATGTATGTATGTATGTATGTATGTATGTATGTATGTATGTATGTATGTATGCATGTATGTATGTATGTGTGTATGATTATGCATGTATGTATGCATATATTTATGTATATTTGGTTGTATGGCAATTGTCATAGCACCTCTTCGAGCTCACTACTCAGAGGCGCTCCGGACTACAGCGCGGACACTGCATCGGAGTTTCACACCGAAGCGCTGAGCAATTGCGAGTGAAGGACTTTCCCAAGGTCCTACACGGCAACTTGAGGTGGATTCGAACCTGCATCCCTCTGGCTGCAAAGAAACGAACATACCCACTACACCACCAAGCCCCACAATGTATACAATGCATATAATGCGTATATATACATGTATACATAGACAATAGACATGCGTGTTCAAAGCACTCATATATATAATTTATATATACATATGATATTATATTATATATATATTTATCATAGGCGGAGACCTGCGCCGAGAATTGGGGGGGACGGAAAGACGCGAGATTTTCCGAAAATTTCTGACGACCGGCGAAATCTCGGAAAATTTTCTATTTTCGCCGCCAAAAAAGTTGATGACCTTTTTTTTTTCTTTTTTTTTTTTTTTTTTAGTCATCCGGCCAAATCTCGACCAAATCCCGACGAAATTTTCTATTTTCACCTTTTTTTTTTTAGTCATCCGGCCAAATCTCGCCCAAATCCCGAAGAAATTTTCTATTTTCGCCGCCCAAACAAGTCTTGACGCTCAAACATTGGGGGGGACAAATGCATGGGCCGTCCCCCCCAACACTTTTATTGGGGGGGACCGTCCCCCCCTGTCCCCCCTAGGTCTCCGCCACTGATATTTATACATTGCATATCGCTGTCGTATCGATGTTTCCAAGCGTGCAGAATCGAAGCGATTGGGCGTGTAAACAGTTGCATGGTTAGTGAGTCGGCGATTCTTCTCCGTCTATCCGACCTCTGTCGGGGGAGGTCAGCACCGTCGCTCAGAGTGGTAGTAGCAGTTCCATGGACGGGGAGGAGGCCCATGGATGGAGAAGGATCCATGGATGGGGAGGTGGTTCCATGGATGGGGGAGACTCCATGGGTGGAGTGGGAAGGCTCCGTCGAGAACGATAGACTGACCACCGTTTTCTCTATCGTTTTATTCAGTCTTCACAGTTGATTTGCGTCTATTTGCTCGGCAGACATTCGGTAAATATCGTGAGAAGAGTGATCGTAACGCGCAATGACAGCGTATCAGCTTATGACTTTTGCAGATTTAGATGCAATTGTAGTTGGGATACTTGCGCTACAGAAGCTATCACTGACGAATGCCTTTGATCATAATTATGTGAAGGTTGACCTTTATCCAATCCGATTGGAATAACTGAAACTTGACTGAAACCTGACTGAAACCTGACTGAAACCTGACTGAAACCTGATTGAAACCTGATTGAAACCTGATTGAAACCTGATTGAAACCTGACTGAAACCTGACTGAAACCTGACTGAAACCTGACTGAAACCTGATTGAAACCTGACTGAAACCTGACTGAAACCTGACTGAAACCTGACTGAAACCTGACTGAAACCTGTCTGAAACCTGACTGAAACCTGACTGAAACCTGACTGTTGCTGCTTAACGTCAAAATCAAATCGAGGATGATTATTATTCATTCCGACAACTTAAATAGCGCCTTTTAAAGAGAACTACTCAGAGGAGCTCCCAATCGGGCAACAGCAAAAAAGGATTTGAGCGACTTGTGTCGCCTCCTTCTTTCTCCAGGTTTGGGACTGGCACTGCCAAATTACGAGCAGTAGTAGAGCTTAATTAAAACCTATGCACTATATATGCAATTATCTATAACTATAACTATATCGACTCTGCTTTTCGATTGGTCGAGATGAATGAACTGTAGCCTATAAATAGGTCCTAAATAAGTCTTAAATAGGTTATAAATAGGTCTTAAATAGGCTCCAAATAGGTTCTAAATAGGTTATAAATATGTTCTAAATAGGTTTTAAAATAGGTTCTAAATAGTTTTCAAGTAGGTTCAGGGCTGTTTTCAAGGAATTTTTATAACTGCACAACCCCTTCTTTCCTTTCCCATCCTCCATGGTAAATTACTTCCAATCGGAGGAAAATGACCTTTTTGCTAGTTTTAACTGCACAAAACTTGTGACAGAAGTGCTTCTACAGCTGCACAAATCCATTTAAAACTGCACATTTTCTGTACAACTGCACGTTAAAACAGGCCCTGAGTAGGTTTTAAATCGGTTTTTTATGGAAGTTCAAGCTATAACCGCGTTTCAGTCTCGTTTGTTGCATTGACGATTATAGTTGTAACCAGTTTCCGTGATTGACAAGGCATTTTGTTATCCTTCTACGGGTTCATTGAACACGGCTCTCTATGGAGAGGTGGAATTCATTTGCTGATCAGCAGCATTGCCGATAGGAGCTGATTCGTCCTCGCAAAGAAATTTGCGTAGTTAGAAAGCGAAGAAAAAAGAAAGAAAAAGAAAAAAGAAAAAAAGAAGAGCTCATTGAGTTAACCACGTGAGGCGACCATGTAGATCTATATGAAATGTCTACAGGAGCTCATGTTTTGTTAGACCCGTTATCTGACGGCAGGTGGCCAATGCTCTCTCTCTCACCACCGATCGCCCCATGATATAGTGTAATTCTAAAGGACCGAATTCATATTTAACCGATGCTTTTGCGTCATTCGCCACTCTGGAGTAAATATTACTATGGAATTTTTCTATTGGTACCGCATGACATCGCCCCCGGTCTCCCTGATCAATAAATTTATCAGTGGAATATTTCTCCTCCAAAAACATCCATATCTCCGCCATTGAAGGTCCCCATGTACGCACGGCGCGCGCAAGCCCGAGATTAAAATCATGGAGATAAGCTGCCATCGGTATTAGCACAGTACTCATGCACAGATGCGCCTGTAGACGCACGCTTTAATGAACGCAGCTTATAGATGGTACTCTGTGGTGCTGGTGCACTCCAAGTGCGGTGTCGTATCGTTCGGCTGCCCGCTGTGTATCGTTAATTTTTTTTGCAATGATTATAAGCCTACATTTGCCGCGTGGAAAAAATCGACCTGTTTCAACTCAATTATTCATATTTCACAATAATATATTAATATACAGGCGATATCGCATTATATTAACATAATGACTAATTGAGCTGAAGAGAGACGATTACAATAGCAAATATAACTATATATACATGTATATATATGAGATTATATCTATGTAGGCCCTATCTATATTATAGGTCTATATAGGTCTAATTATATATGTTTATATTGTATATAATATATATCTATATGTTGCTGCCTGTGAAGAAAGGGCATGGGGTGTTGTGCTTATGTTCTCTCGTTTTCTGTCTAACAGTCAATTTAAATTGCCGAATATATGCTATATATATAGTTTGATGATTGATCAACTTGGGGAGAAGGTCATTGCTGACATTAAGACGAGTCGTCGATTTGCGTGTGGAATGAATTCACTTAAATCCATTGGTTCACAGTCCATTATAATTATTGTCGTCCACCTTTAGCCCATCGCGAGACTTCGAAGACGATCCCTATAGGATAACTTGTCGTTGATCAATCAATCAATCAATCAATCAATCAATCAATCAATCAATCAATCAATCAATCAATCAGAATTTATATAGCGCTCCTACACGCTACCTACTCAGAGGCGCTTCCGGCCGAGATCAAGTGATTATGGATATATATATATATATATTATATATGTAGTCACGTGACCATTGGCTCACCGCTCACGGACTGCTATCCGACAGCGTCGTTCTTTCTCTGTTGCTGGTCCTACAACTTGGAATGGTCTCCCTGTTACACTGCGCTTAATTCCCAGGGGCATTCCACTCTGTTCCTTAAGAATCTAAAAACTGTTTTATTTAGCCGTGGTTGGGGCGGAAGCGCTTCTGAGTAGCCTACCTTGAAGAGGCGCTATATAAATTTCTTAAATAAATAAATAAATAAATTGGAAAGGAGCTGTTGCAGCGGAATTGTGATAATGCTAAGAGCAGCATTTATGTAAAGGTGAGAGTTTGAAGTTGACCAAAGTGATAAGTTTTCACCTGAACGTACCTTTCATCCTTTTAAGTAGCTTGATACAGTCGACCCATATAATAGGCCTACATTCCGCATCAATAGCGCATGCTGTGTTTCTTGAGATGGTCCAAGGATAAATTGTGCGCATATCACTCATCAATATCTGTTCTATATTTAGCATCTCAGCAGTATAATCCTTTATTCAGGCCCTATATAAATGAACATTTACACATCATGTATATTGGGCGTGCGTATACATACGCACAACTATAACAGAAGATATGGGAAGATACCAATCGATGCTTACAGTATAGCTGCTGCTGCTGCTGCTGTTGCTGCAGACGATATATTTCAGCATCTATAAGACTGATACATCACAAGTCGCCATTGGCAACGTCATCATCACCATCGTCATCGTCGTCGTCATCAGTTTCAGTCGTCTGCGGCTGAAGTGTTTGAAGTGCTATTGATGTCTCTCGCCGCCGTCGACAGAGGGCTCGGAGTGCGACTTTATCGACAAATGCAAGCGACGATGTGTATGGACCTACTACCCACCACGGCACCACCCTCCTGAGCTTCGTTTCTCACCCATCCTTGCCCACACATCTACCCACTACGCACTATACCCACACCCATCCATTATACTCTGCCATTCAAGCCATCACCCACTCACCAAACAAGACTCTAAGAGATTATGCATTTACCAGTCTTATCGTCGTGTTTAGATTCGATATAGGAGATTATAGCATGTACCGTTCCTTTCCTATCCCCAAAATCTTACCCACTGGTTACGCGCATCTTATGGATGATGGATATAATTTAACCATCCTTAACACATCGAGTATATCGTCATTGGTCAATCAATCAATCGAGTATATCAATGACATTATTAGATTGCCGCAGTCAAATATTTAGCTCAACACTTTTCCTTCCTAACCTAACCCCATGCAGCAGAGACGTTGTAATTATGACCAGAATAAATAAGCCAGTAATTATGTTGTCATAACTAGCTTCATCCATTCCCACTTCGCTCAGTTTCAGAGCGAGTTCTTTGCAACAACATAAGACGTAATATTATTACTCGAATGGAACGTAATGCCCAAATCACCGTCATGCATTGCGTCATAAACAAACTGACAGCATGTCCATTAGCACTGTGGTTCAATTGCATTATTAACAGATTCTTCCGATTTTATTTTGAAAGTATACGCTGTGTAATGGGCTAAGCAATTACAAGCTGCATAATTGTAAGACTTCGACTACTTAGTGCGAGAGTCATTTGATATAGGCCTACGACGGTAAATAGAGCGACAAATGATGAATATACAATAGACAGATAGTATTTCTCTTTGATTATTATAGTCCGTATACAGAACACAAAAGACGTCATTCTATAGCCTGAAAGTCTACACGCATAATACAGGCACAGAATCCTAAACTTGTATACCGCCTAGAATGCTAGTACTGTGACCACGCATGTTCTGCCTACACTGTTCAGTGTTTACACGATATAGCGTGAATTCAGTGTCGTGAATGTTTGCGCTTGTAAGTGTGCGTCTGTGGCGGCGTTTGTGTTTGCATGTTTGCATGGAGCTGAGCTGCGGTGAACAAACATCGTTGTGGAGACTGAAACAAACATAAGGCGCATTATGTAGCCCTATATTATGTTCATCTAATCGTATTCTACAGAGTGCATATAGTGAGAGGGAATGGACAGAAATAATGATCAGATATACTAGAACTAGAATTTGGCACACATTAAGCTTACAGTTATTCATACGCATACATAACACACATGGGGCGCGGTGGTGTGTGGGGCGCGGTGGTGTAGTGGTGGCGTCGTTGCCTTGAAGCCAGAAGGTTCGAGGTTCGAATCCACCTCGCCGCGTAAGGACCTTGGGCAAGTCCTTCACTCGCAATTGCTCAGCGCTTCGGCGTGAAACTCCGATGCAGTGTCCGCTCTGTATTCGGAGCGCCTCTGAGTAGCGAGAGCTTGAAGGGGCGCTATAACAAGTGCACATACAAACCAAACATACAAACATGCACACACATGCCTATTATACATATACCTGAAATATATATGAATTATACCGACGAATATATATCCGAATCATTTTTCAGTGAATATACAAGGACATCGATCTTAGACAATATTAATTTTTCATGCATATTCAGCTAATAATGGTCGAACATCCTATTTACGTATTTCTCTACAAAATAGATTGTTTGCCTACAATAATAGCCTGTGTTTGTATAAGATTAAGTGTCTCGATTGATTAGTTATATGTAGATCCATGCATCGCTGATGTTGAATCAATATAATGTTATATATATAATTTTATATATAATATATATAATACGTGCTATGCAGTCCATTGAGATTGGATGTAAACAATGGGAAAAACGAGGGCAGCAATAAAAGGCTTGATTATAATCATCGCAAATATTCATTATGCGATTATATTGAAATAATAATAATAATGATGAGTCATCATCGATTGATGACGTATTTAGACCAATCTCGAAGGTCGGGTCAGTTTCAGCATTGTTGATTATTCTCTGTAGGCTACTGTGACTTCAAGGACTTCATGCAGGTCAGCGGGTCGGGGCGGGAAGGGACCAGGGAAGGAGTGAAAAACAAGGACACTAAGGCAAAACCGGAGTTTCAGTGAGATAAGACACAGAGAAACAAGAAATATACAGAGAATAGGAAATGGAATACACACACAGAGAGACAGAGACAGAAAGGCAGACAGACAGAGACAGACAGAGTCAGACAGACAGAGAGAGCTAGACACACAGAGAGAAACCTGACTGAGATACAGAGAGAGACAGGCAGAGAGACAGACACAGAGAGAGAAAGAGAGACAGACAAAGACAGAGAAAGAGAAGAGACAGAGAAAGATAAAGAGAGTTAGACAGAGAGAGATAAACAGACAGACAGACAGACAGACAGGCAGACAGATTGGTCTACTGTAGGAGCGAGAGTGCGAAACACAGGAAAGGTTATTTCTGAAGGAATCAAGGAGTCGGCAGGCAAAAAGAAGTCCTGAGTGTGGATCAGATTGACTTCCAAGTCCTAAATCGAATGAGAAGTTGGGCGCAGAGAGAAGAAACGTCGTCATCATCAGCGTCATAATCATTTCCACCCGATTCTATGATAGATGAGTTACGTCTTATAATGCATCTCCTTTGTGTCACGGTACCAGCTGTTCTTCGCCGTCCGATGCAGCCTGTTGAGCACCGATTAGAAACCGTCTTTGTCACCCGACTCCTCCTCTGCTTTGCCAGCATTCGATGACCGATGTTTGACCGCTGAGCCGAAAAAGAGGAACCACTTGTAGTCGACGTTTGAATGAGGAATCATCATCATCAACGCAATAACTGCAGAGTAATGATTTGCGAATGTTAATTCAGAGCCGATGAATTCTCAGCAGCCACTGAATTTATGACCGTCGTTTACATGGGGACTGACTCAATAGAATGGTCAACGCCATCATAGGCGACACAACGCCGCTCATCTGCTATATCGTCTGCGAGTAGATCTGTAGGCCACACAAGAACACGCATGTTCGCGTTTGTACCGTTCACATCCGTTAATATGTTCATATTTATATTTGTGTTGTACAGATGCGTTATTTTGTCAAATTTATTAAACCATTTTCAAATAAACGAATTGCTGTGCCTGTTTTTTATATTTCATACTAGCTGTACCCGGCCACGCGTTGCTGTGGCTGAAAAGACCGTCCAACCCTTCCTACCTCCATTGCCCTGCCTTCCTCCCCTCCTCCACCCTCTGACTCCCTGCATCCCTCCTTCCCGCTTCGTCCCGTCCGGTTCCTCCCTCCCCTCCGTCCCTCCCCTTCCTCCATCCCTCCCCTCCGCTTTCTCCCCTCCCTCTTCCTCCCACTCCCTCCTTCTCCTATCCTCCCTCACCCCCTCCCTTCCCGACAGCAAGACGCGCGGATAAAAACCCGCCCGCACACGGCCGCAACGTACGGATGTAAGACGTCCGGAAGCGTAGTAAGAAACGCGACCGCATTGGATGGCATATCGACCGGCGCAAGTGTGGAATTTGAACTCTTATGAGGTCGATTCGAATTTAAAGTTGTGTTTTCTTGTCGAAAAGATTGCGCTTTTGCCCAAAAATCATTATATAAACCCGCTCATGTTCGAATGGAACGTTTTGCGAACATTTTCAAAACAATCGGTCAGGAACTTTCCGAGTTCCTTGATTAGGCACGGTAACGTTTTACATTTTTATTTATATAGATTATTTATACTGTCAGAGCATCTATGTAAACTTGCCTTGGATAAAGCTAGCAAAACATGCATGTGCAACTGTAGATCGTGAAATAATAATAATAATAATAATAATAATAATAATAATAATAATAATAATAATAATAATAATAATAATAATAATAATAATAATAATAATAACGACAATTTATATGGCGCCGTAACGCGGCCATACCGCTACAAGGGCGCCTAACAAACGGCCAACTGAAATGTAAATCAAATCTCAACACCAAAGAGAACGATCAGCTTTTAACTGGCGCAATATCAATTTAGAGCTTCAAATAAACCAAGATTTTGGTCGCCTGTAACACCAGTACATAGGACGCAATAAACAATTTTAATCATGTTGCCTTTGTGTAATATCTTTCAATAGCGCGTGTTTTACGGCTTGCGATGTCGAGCAAGAAATCAATCTTTCTCTTGTTCCACGATTCTATGAAGTACAATAATGATCTGCTGTGCAATAGATCGACGCATAAAAACTTTAAGTTGCAACTCAGAGCAACTCAGAGCAATCAGAGCAACTCAGAGCAACTCAGAGCGACTCAGAGCAACACAGAGCATTCCCATGGCTCTTGAAACGTTTTTAACGTTCTTCAGCTCTACATAAAAAATAATTATGGTCAATGGTTTTGTACCGAACTATGGTCTACATGTTCGCCTGATTACCAAACAAGCGAATAGGTTTATAATTACGAGTACTACTAAAGCTTCTTAAAGCTCCCCTGTACTTCTGTGAGGGCCGCGAAAGGCTTTATAACTATTTCGAGATGCACAATACATACACACGAAGAAACATATTTTATTTAAAAATTAGGGAAACATATTTGCAAATACTAATAAATATTGCGTTTTTTATGGAAACAAAATGCGTCTCTGAAATAAATCATCACTGGAGAACGAGTCATTGCCTTTGGTTAAGTTTCTATTCATCATTTAACTTATAGGTCTAATCCATTACCTATTACTTTTAGATCATCAGCGATACAAAAATTGGCGTTCCCATATAATTATCCTCTACTTGTTTACACCGGAACTTGTCTCTGTTTCGACCAAATCACTCAAACCACCACTATCTTCAGTGACCGTTTCTTAGGCCTACTTAACTGGTGAACAATAGATCACATGTTGGCTTTAATTTCTTTCAAAAATTCCACTGCACAACATTACGAGTCATTCATTTATCATGACATATAGGCCTAATACTTGCTACTTTGGACTACACTGCAGTCATGACATTATTATCCTGTATAGAGCGTTGGGAACAATAACTTTGATTTGATGTGCTGAATCTTATGAAGAAGAAAAAAGCGCAATACATGAACGAACGAATGGACGAATGATTATGAAGAGGGTTTAACTTGATACATGTCAAAACTTGAAGCACAGACATGACCATACAATGCATTACCTAAAAGCAGCGCAGAGCGTATACAATTATTAAGAAGCAGCGTTCCCTAAGGTGAATCACAGGTGATACATGATTATTCAGGGTTATACATAATTCTGATGGATCTGCGGCGATTAATAAGGGAAATCTGTCTCTTACAAAGGGGAAATTGTGTCCATGTGATTGACCAGAAGGCGGACGGACATGAAATATGCATATGCTTAAGAATGTCTTATAAAGATGGATTGTCATCGTTAGATATAGTTAATAAGCATTTAATGAGATGACTGGTGATATGTGGCGTAGACTCGTTGCTGGTCATTATGGACAAAGTACAGAGGACTTAGGTATGCGAGTCAGATACAGAGACAGAGACAGATACAGAGACAGAGATAAATAAACAGACACAAGCAAAGGGATACAGCGAGATGGAGATGAGAGATAAAGAGAGAGAGAGAGAGAGCGACAGATAGAGGCAGAGAGACAGAGAGTCAGACAGAAACATAGACTGAGACTGATACAGAGGCAGAGAAGAGACACAGACAGAAACACAGACACAAGCAGAGGGCTACAGGGAGAGAGAGAGATGAGAGACAGACAGATAGAGACAGAGAGACAGAGAATCAAACAGAGACAGAGAAAGAGATAGAGATAGGGAGACAGAGAGACAGAGAGAGACAGAGACAGACAAAGAGAGAGACAGATGCAGAGATAGAGAATATAAACAGAATATAACCAGAGCAGAGGATATGCACAGAAGACTGCAGAGGACATTGAACGAGACACAGGCAGAGGAGAGAGAATTATAGGACAAAATCCCATCCTAATAATTTGCTTCTTGGTTCACTGAAGCATAGCGCGACGCACTTGGCTCTGTAGGAACGAAGAATATTGGACGATAAATCAGAGACGTTGCATGAATTCCTGCTATGACTTCTTCTGACTCTCGATGGATTTTCTCTGCACGAACTTAAGCCACTTCAAATGTCAAGTTGGAGCCATGCAGTATAGACCTAATCTACGCATTTAATTACACACACACGCACACACACACACGCACACACACACGCACGCACACACGCACACACACGCACACACGCACACACATACACACTGTCTGAGTCTGTGCTTTAGTCTCTGTCTAAGTCTCTGCAATTTCTGTCGCTGTCTGAGTCTGAGTGTTTTCAACCCTCTGTGTAATTAAAACAAACCAAACGCTGCATATAAATGACGTATGCTCCAAAATGTGTCAGAGTGAAATAGAGACTTATAGACTATCCATAGTAGATTATCTTGCCTTAAGCCTAGCACGACGATGTATCCTATCCTATGGTATCCTATCCAAAATCATCTTGTGACCACGGTACATATACCTTCGTAACCGTTCTCCGGTTGGCACCGAGCACGCTCAGCACAATTCAATGATTAATCTATAGAAATAAAAATGTAAAAAGTTACCGTTTGTTACCTCGGTTCTCGGAGAGTTCTGAACCGATTCCTTTGAAAATTTTCGCAAACCGTTCCATTCGAACACCTCCGGGTTTTTTTATGCCTTTTGGGGAATAGCGCAATCTTTACGACCCAAAAAACACAACTTTTAATTCCACTTTCACGCGTCCGTCCATTTGCATTCCAATGAGGCCGCGCCGTCCGTTTGCATTCCAAGGCCGTGCATACCGTCAACTTCCCGTCAAGTCTTTCTGTAGCGCATTTATATGTAACTGTCGGTTTTCAAATTTTCAAACAACGTTCGAACGGACGGGTTTTATATGCTTTTTTGGAAAAAACACAACGCGTGTATGCGTATGTGTGTGTGTTTTTTTATCCGCGCGTGTTCTTATATAGCGCATATATATATGTAGCTGTAGGGAACGGAGGGGTGAGGGAGGAAGGGAGGGGGAGGGAGCGGAAGGAAGAGGGAGGGGAGGGAGAGGAGGGAGGGAGGGAGGGAACGGGAGAGAGGGAGGGAGGGAGGGAGGCAGGTAGGGGAAGGGAGGTAGGGAGGGATGGACGGTCTTTTCAGTCACAGCAACGCGTGGCCGGGTACAGCTAGTAATAATAATAATAATTATTATTCGTCAATTCTGAGTAAGCAAGGTGTCATACACAAACATACATTCGTCAACGCTACGTTCCTCCTAATGTTCCACCTAACCGCACAACTCTTTTAGAATGCATTGCGAAAACACACCCATTCGCTGCTATTGCATACTAATCTCCAGCTATTTGAAATCTATTGCCGCAACAGCTGGCACTATTCTCTCCCTATATATTCCGAATGTCAACGGATGTTACCATGCTATATTGGGAAACCATATATGGCAAGGCAAATAGGTTTAAAAGTGTCCCACCAGACGGTCTTGTGGTCCACATTTTAGTCTGGTCAATGACTGTCCTCTGGTTAGTTGTCACCCATGTTCGCTCTGTCCATATAATATGTACTCTGAACTGTTACCTCTACATGATTGATGCTCGTCTCAATATGGCCTCTCTGGACAAGTGCACAAAACCTCTGACACGACATATAGATCTATCGGTCGTCAATGAGCTGCATGGTGACCTGCGCCTGTAGCTTTCGAGTGGCGCTTTAGTAATATGGAGTTTGCAATAATTGCAAATACCACTACAGTACTGCAGGCGTTTAAAGTCTGGCTATTTTCACTATTAGATCTATAAGTGCATTGTAGGAAGCGTATAATTTCACTTTGTCTGAATCGGATGGTTATATTCGTTTTACTGTAGTCAACAAACTAAGTGATGCGCTGCAGGGACTTTGCATGGATTTTTTTAAACGACGCATCATGACGATTCCGCATAAAGTCTGTAACCGGTATCTGAGAGACATTCTTAAGATACTCAATGAACCAACAAGCAGTCTTTTATGCAAGCTGACAGCATGCACTGCTTGAGTCAACTTGCGCAATGACCGTATTATGTGTGCGTTCAGCTCTGGACAAATCAACCTGGTAGTATAATAGGCCACACTAGATCTATGGGAAATGTAGGCTGCAATAATTTCAAACTTTGAATTAAGTAGTTTGGTGCTCACTCAGTCCTACATCAGCCCACTTGAATGCGCGACAGTCATAATTTATTCATCTATGATATATATTATATTATTTTATTTTCTTAAATCTTTTTGTTGAGGGATCCGCAGTCCACTCTGACCTTGTATCACGCAGAGTAGGCCCATCAAAATTGTAGGCCCGTGTCACCCATGGCCCTCTATATTCCCTCTGTTGTGGCCTGCGTGCGTTAGTTGGCAAACGTGACAAACGAATGGTTCTGGTAATCTAATTAGCATGAGTTGAAAGTTCTTCTGGTACTTTTGTGTTTATCAAGCGCGAGTTAATAGCGTGTCAATCCAAGCCAAAAGGCTACACCTGCATTATTGCATATATTCTATAGACAAGAGCGCAGGTCCCCAATACAATTGCGAATGTCTGAGATCAGTGCATGTGGCACAGTAAATAAAAATAAATGGAATATAGCATAACTCCTCTTCAGAAATTGACGAAATTAACTGAAAATCCTGAAGATGGTTTCCTGATGCAAGCCACAGCTTATAGGCGTGACACTGAAACATGTCGGAGATAGCCTACATTAGTACATTACTCTATATTATTATTAAGTGACTTCTCTTTATTTAAAATCATCGTCTTCCCGTTTATTGTATAAAATAAAAGAGAAAGTGACGAATTACGGGGTAAAGCAACCGCATGTTATAACCAATGACTATAGAGCTGTTATGAAAATGCATCAGCCGAAGGCGGGTTAAGACGTAAGTTCTTATTGCGAAAAGATTACGTTAAGTTTATGAAAGGACCGTCGCATTAGTGAGGTCCGGACTAAGATGGGTAAGTGGTCATTATCCGATGAAAACAGCAGATCTCTAGTGAAAAAACAGATGCAACTACTATATGCATATAATATATATATATATATATATATATATAATTTATATATATGACGACCGCTTGTGGGACTATAGTATTACACGGTTGGGTCATTAAAAAGGTTCGTTGACTGACCAATGACCATAGTTAGCATCTGTGAGAATTTTTTCACAAACCTTTATCTGCTGTCTCGCTTCGTTCGCTGCGCTCCGTACGGACCGATCGGATCTTTCTGATCCTAGGATCATGAGGCTTTCACTTGCGCAACGGTGGGCGTTTTTTGCTGTTGCGGGTCCTTCTGCTTGGAATAGCTTCCCCCACTTCTGCTGCATGCTAAGCTCATTTGTCTGGGTCTCCTCCTCGTTTAGTCGTTCTCTGAAGACGTTTCTCTTTTCCCGAAGCTTCTGCATTGCATGAGAGCGCGCCCTAAATGTAATGCTTAGATCTATATTTTTCCCCGTTTATTGAACAATGCGATTGACAGGCAGCAACCGGTTAAAGTATACAGTGATGCAGTTACAGCTTAATTAACCACTTAATCTTAACCACTAACAGAGCAGACAGCCTGCAATACAAGGGCGCTAAAATATACAGCGGTCTACAAAGCATGCACGTCTATTCTATAGGTCTATACGGGGTGCTTCGGGAATCGAACTCAGCTCCGCTGATCTCTATGCCAGTGTGTTATCCAATGCGCCACCGCCCGCCACTCCCTCCCCCCCATGAATAGTCCATTACTGTGGGAGGCGCTTTATAAAAATGTCCATATGCAAGACGATGCGCGATACGAACAGTTAAAGGCCTAATTATTGGAATGCGGTAGTTAGACATTGTGTGTGTTTTAGCTAAAAGGATTACATGATTGTCGCATTTGTAGTTGAACAGATTTAAGATAATAGCAGGCCTATTATTATCCTACCCAAGCAAATGCGAACATTCGACGACTTTAATGGACTCTTTGAAACATCTGCAAGGGAAGTCAGATGCGTATAATTATACTTTCAAGCAAATCTTTCTTATACACATTATTCTATAGGCCTACTACGCATTATTCTGCGGGATCTGACAGTTACAAAGTGGCACAGGCTTCTCGCCGTCAAAGGCAATTGCACAGAAAATTCTTATACTATAAATCTAAGTTTGGTATTGTTCTGTGTGTGTATGTCTGTCCCAAGAAAGGTTCTGAAACCATAATGCATTCGGATGACGAAATATTTCGCTATTTTCACACATTCACATAGTTTTGGAGCTTTACATCCCAACCTTGCAGCTAGAGATAGGGAGTGCGGCCAGGACCATGCGCCCGCAGTCAGCACACACACCCCGCCCCACAGGGGCGTGTCAGGTTTGGACGGCGGAAAGGGGATAACCAAAATGCGCAAGGGTGGAACAAAATTCCGGGCCACGCCTGTTACCGCAGAATGCCGAGTCACTTAAAAATTCAGTCAGCAGCACCTCATTTCAGACCGGCATGTCGTCGCAGAAAAGTCACTTGAGCCTGAATCAACTCATGAGTCGGCTTTCACGGTTGACTAATCCCATTTCTTTAAAACTACATAATGGACTCCTATAGACCCTATAGACCCTAAAATTATTAATCAGCAATTTCGCAACCCGGCCATGATCATTGATCAGGCCATTGAAGCCATTAAGTAGACAATAGTCCAAAGAGACAACGAGGCCAGCTTTACGATTTTCAGCTAATCTTTTAGCTTAGCGATGGATAATAAATTATCAGTAACGCTTCTATTGTATGAATGGCAATATCTATTACAAGCCGTTTGATTTTTCCTTTCCCAAGAATTAAACGTCGATGGAGATGCCACTACCACGTGGGGGAAGGAGAGATCGAGAAAGGGGGTTATCGAGGAGAATGAAAAGGGAATGTGAGAAGACAAACTGCCACGCAGTCAGTGTTGGATGCGCGCAGTCGTCCAAGGAAGCGCGATAAGGGTCGTCGTCCCCAGACCAATTCATGGACTGGAAGCGCCTCTCTGTCCGCCAGCCCCTGCAGCCATCGATGACCAGCTGACCGGCGCGGTCTCCCTCCCTTGCCCGCCCGCCCGTCCACCCGCCCTGAGGCGGTTGCGGCGGTGACCGGCGGACGGGGCGGCCATCTATACGCGGACGGAGACCGATAAGAGAATTAGCGGCGACGCCAGAACAGAGATTAATCTAAATAAAGCCGCGTGTAATGGCCACAAAGACCAGAAGACGACGACGAGGCTTTGCAGATCAACGACGGAGGAGGAGGAGGAGGAGGAGAAAGAGAACGAGGAGGTAGAGGAGGAGGAGAAGGAGGAGGAGAAGGAGGAGGAGGAGGAAGAGGTGGAGGAGGAGGAGGAGGAGGAGGAGGAGGAGGAGGAAGAAGAGGAGGAGGAGAAAGGCGTCTGGCAGCAAGGGACACGAGCCATATATATAGGTAGGGAAGGCAGAAGAGAGAGAGAGACAGACAGACAGACAGACAGAGACAGACAGACAGAGACAGACAGACAGAGACAGAAAGAGAGATAAAGATAGAGAGAGAGACATACAGACAGAGAGACAGGCTGACATACAGAGACACTGAGACATAGACAGAGAGATACAGAGACAGACAGAGACAGAGAGGGACAGTTGGAGATGTCGAGAAGGGAAAAGCGACTATAAATAAGGGAAATATGTTTCAGGGGTGGAATCAGTCAGGAGAAATGGTTCGGCATATATATATACAGTGGCAAAAGCAAAGGAGACAACAGATGAGATGAGTATGGATGGTCTGCTAATCCTTAATACAATCAGTCTTCAATCCCCCTTTAACCCTTTTCTCCACTCATCCTCATTCCTCTCACCCTTATAGCCTATATCCCAGTCATTCCTCAGCCCCTCGCATCCTTATTATAATCAGTCAATCCACATGCCCATTATCTCCGTCCATTGTTATATAATGATTATGTTCTTTCGCTTCAACAGTTTGTGAGATTATGATCCGATACACTCATGATGCAGTTATTATTCATTTCTGTGGTTTCGGATGAGTTCGACAAAATCTTATGAGATAGATTTCAGAGATTGGCAATAATTTGCATCTTAAAGTTGATTTCGCAAGGGCTAGCTCACGATTCGCGCATGCATGTATATATATATGTATGTAGATGCATGTATACATGTCTGAGTCATGTTAATAAACTCACTTTTCAAGTTAGAGATAGCAAATGTGGGTCTGCTTGCTTGAACACAAATTTCTTCCCTGCAGCGCACCCTGAATAGCTCTTGGATTTAAAGGTTGCGCAATATTCAGTTGCAATAAAATACTCACAACACCCATACAAGCTTACACCCGTTATAGGCTAAACCAAATGCAAGCACCCGGCTTTGACGGAGGGATGAGCCACGGAGAATGGACAACTGTCGTATGGCTGAAGCAGATACAAACGAAAACCAACGCGTTTACATAGAAAAGCTTTCTATGACAACAGTGGAAGAAACCTTAAACATCATAAATTTATATTTAGAAAACGTAAACGCGTGAGAAAAGAGCATTTGCACAGATATCCAATTTCAAACGAACGCGTTATAAGAAGCTTAGAAAAGTGACAGCTGGTGTGAATAGGCGCATCACCGTGCCAGCGCACGGCTGCACGCTCGTATAGGATTATGCATTATGTCTATTCGTATATTGTGAGCACTTGTATAGCGCTCTTTGCGAATCTACTCAAGCATATGAAAGAATAATTATATGTTGTAGTTAACACTCATGTATAAATTTGTAGGCATGCATAATGCATAGGCCTGTACATTTGTGAGTATGGTGTTTGTAATTAAGTAAGCCTCGTGCATTCATATATGCAAGAATGCACGATTGTAGCGAATGCATATGTGTGTGTGTTTTTGAGTATGCATATATAGGTGTGCGCGCATGCATGTATGACATGTATATGCACATTGCACAATGTATGTGTGAGCTAATTTTGTATAGTCTATTTAGTCAGTTGATGTTTAGGCGTACGACTAGACCAGCTCAAGGTCAGCGTCTAGACAGTTAGGCCTGCAGGTGCCAGACTGGCGGGAAAGTTTAGCGCGGCTCGGCCGACCGTCGCCGGAGAGCGCGAGAGAGAGAGAGAGATAGACAGACAGACGGACAGATACACGGAGAGAGGCAGATAGAAGGACAGAGCGGCCAGGGGAAGAGTGTACGCCCAGACAGTGTAAGAAGTAGTAGAAGAAGGCGTTGATAGTAGAGAGAGAGTAGAAGACGTTTTAGAGAACAGTGGAGTTTAGATAATAATAGTTGCGTTGCTGTCGTAGAATTCAAGCGTTTGTCGTCGTTGATCTATTGTTGTGTTATCTGCGTGTGTTATGAACGAAGAAGAAGAAAATACAAGAAACAGAGCTTTGTTGTAATTGAACAAGTTAAGAACTTTAGAGATTTATACCCTAGCTTTAGATAACGAAATACAGTGACTAGGCTAGGTGTAGGCTACGCTACTGAACACAAGGGAAAAAACGGGAGAAAACTTTGAAGGTCAATTGGGTGTTGACATTTTTGGTGACAGCGGTGGGATACTGAATTCAAGCAACGGACGTTGGGATAGTGAACTCAGTCGGAGGAATATTTTCAATCGGAGCAACATTTTCAATTGAAGGAATATTTTCATTTGGAGGAATATTTTCAATCGGAGGAATATTTTCAATTGGAGCAACATTTTCAATCGGAGGAATATTTTCAATTGGAGGAATATTTTCAATTGGAGGAATATTTTCAATTGGAGGAATATTTTCATTGGAGGAATATTTTCATTTGGAGGAATATTTTCAATTGGAGGAATATCTACGGTGGATTTTGCTTACGAAGCATTTTCGACGTCAATTTTCGGAATATTCACCGTCCGTAAATTGAAGGTGAATATCGAATTAATCTGAGGAGCCGACCAAACGGGAGAAGGAAACGGAGCATCCGAACAACTGGTGAGAAGATACAACGGGTATACGAATAACATTACGACAACGCCAGAGAGAGGTATACAAAACTCGCTCCTTGTATAAACAAGCCATAAGAAGTAAAGTCAGCTAATTGCAGAAAGCATAGTCACTCCCTCGATTTCTTCACGCAAATCAGTTGAAGTAAGAAAGTAAGATGGAGAAACTTACGGAACAAAAGCAAGCGAGTATAAAGAAGATGTCGTCTGCTCGATTAATAAAGTTATTAATTGAAGAGGGTCTCGACATAGAAGAAGTCGAAGAGATGTCAAGGGAAAATTTGATGAGAGCCCTAGCAGAGGTGTGGCTAAAGGAAGCTGAAGAGAAAGGCGCTGTAGGTGGCGTTGAGGAGAAACCACAGGTTATGTCTATGGAGGCGTTGATGCAATTTATGATGATGAAGGAGGAGCAACGCAGACAAGAAGAGAAAGAAAAAGAGGAGAAACGTAGACAGGAAGAAAAAGAAAAAGAGGAGCAACGCAGACAAGAAGAGAAAGAACGGAAACAAGAAGAGAAAGAAAAAGAGGAGCAACGGAAACAAGAAGAGAAAGAGAAAGAGGAGCAACGGAGACGAGAGGAGAAAGAACAAAAACAAGAAGAGAAAGAGAAAGAAGAGAAACGGAGACAGGAGGAGAAAGAGAAAGAAGAGAAACGGAGACAGGAGGAGAAAGAGAAAGAAGAGAAACGGAGACAGGAGGAGAAAGAGAAAGAGGAACAAAGGAAACAAGAAGAGAAAGAACGGAGACAAGAGGAAAAAGTAAGAACAGAACAAGCAGAAAGGATGAGACAAGAAGAGATACAGATGCAGAAGCAGCAGTTCCAGCTTCAGCTAGAACAAATGAAAAAAGATCGTGACGAAGCAGAACGAAGAAGAATGGAATTGATGATAGAATACGAGAGGGCAAGGAAAAGTGATGAAGAAATACGAAAACAACAGATTGAAGAGCAAAAGATGCGTGAGGAAGACAAAGAAGCCATGCGTTTGGCAGAATTACAAAGAGCCGAAGAGATTCGACAGGAAGAATTGAAAATGGAGAAAGAAAATTTGGAAAAAGCGGAAAGAGAAAGGGAAGAACAATTAGAATTAGAACAAAAGAAACTCGCTCTTAAGGAAGCTCAGCTCCGAGAAATGGCTATAGAAAAGGAGGAACGCAGAAGACAGTTAGAATTGTTGCAGCAAAAGATAGAACAAGAAGAACTGCGTAGGGTAGAAGATCAAAATAGACTGAGGGAACGAAATGAAGACGAAAGAAGAAGTCGTGAAGAGTCAGAACGAACCAGGGTCAGAGAAAGTGAGACAATGGTGTCCAAGATTAAAAAGATAGGTGATGCAATGAAACACGTATTACCTAAGATGCCATATGATATGATGGAGGTGCCATTATATTTTGAGACAGTTGAGAATGCATTCAACAGTTTTACGGTGGAAAAGCAGTTTTGGGTCAAATTGCTGTTGCCACTAATGACGCCAAGAGCAAGAACGGTGTTGAATCGATTGTCTTTCGATGATCTAGACGATTACGACATAGTGAAAGAACATTTACTGAAAGAATTCAAATTGACAGCGAGAGAATACCGATCACGATTTGGAGATGCGAGGAAAACGGCGGAAGAAACATACACGATGTTTACGGCAAGATTAAAGAACCTGTTGAACTATTATGTCAGAAGTAGGCGAGTGGGTAAAAGCTACGAGAAGTTATTTGATCTGTTGGTGGCGGATAAGTTGAAAGAATGTCTACCACCGGGTCCACTACAGTTTGTACTAGCAAAGGAGGGTACTGAATGCTTGGAAGCCAGTAATGTTGCAGAACTCGCAGACGTGCACGTGAACAATCGAATTGGTCTAATGTTTCAAGACAAACCGAGATATGAAGCATGGGGTAATAGTTCGAAGCAACCCAGGTGGAATAGTAATAACAAAGAAACAGGAAACCAAGCCAGAAATAACGAAGCGAGGAATGATGGTGCTCCTGGAAGACAGTTTGGTCAAGATAGAAGAGAAGCAACGGGTGACAGACAAATGTACAGTCGAATTCCAGTGATGGGACGCCAAAGAGAAAACAATACAGCGTACAATTACAGGCGGGAGAACACTGAACAGAGAGGGATTATTAAGAAACGTTGCCATAATTGTCAGTCAGACCGACATCTGATAAAGGATTGCAAAGCACCACCAAGAGCGACAAATCTGAGAAATAGATTTACTCGAAGTGCAGAAAATCTCAGAGTAAATCAGATACAAGTAAGGAATGCACCGAATCAGTATGAAGAACAAGACAACCGCGAAACGGAAGTGAAGTCAGTGATGAAGTGCACGCCTCAATTTGCTATACAGAGAGAAATAGTAAATTCTACTCCAATTAAAGATACTGGTCGAGAAACAGAAAGCAAAGATGAGTGTCAACGTACGAAGAAGTCTTTACTACAGCATGTCAGTGTAGAGATACGTGGAAATGATGACAGTTGTCATCCCGTGCAAGTCAGAGCGCTGATCGACTCTGGTACAGAGATTCCAGTAATCAATGAGGAATTGTTGAAAGGAGCGACAGTGGAAGAAATTGGCAGAGTACATTTGCAATGTGTGGCTGGAGAACCCATTCCAGCTAAGTTGGTGAAAATCGAAGTGCGGATGAGTTGTCATAACGAAGGAGGAGATTGGAAAGACAAGGGAGTAAATATCGCGCCATATTTAACCTTAGTGTGTGCCAGCATTCCGGCAGTCTTGTGCAAAGATAACAAAGAGAAGTTCTTGCTGCATCCGGAGATAATCGCAGAACTGAAAGAGGTTCCACCAGTGAATGTATTACAAGGAGAATTGCAAGCGAATGTGACTACAAGAGCACAGAGTCGGAGAAATGAAGTGGAAGAAGGAGAAGAGGAAAAGTCAAATGAAAGTTTGCTAGATGAGGATACAGAAAGCGATGATGAACAAAGCATTCAAGAAGAAGAAGGAATAACATCCGGAAACAATGAAATTGAAGAAGAGATGGTTGCATGTGAACGTGATAATGATTATGATGATTCTGGAAGTGATGGTGAAATGGACACGAGTATGAGGGATTTGTTTGCCGAGAATACGAGTGATGAAAGACAATTGGCAGACGCAATGAAATTTGAAGAGCAGCAGAGAAATGACGAGTCACTGAGGTCGTGGTGGAAGATAGCTGAAGACAAAGGATCAGAGTTTAGTGTGGTGAATGGGTTGATGTATAAGAAGCATCAAATGTTGGACCAGTTGGTGTATCAGTTGGTGTTGCCGAAGGAAAGAAGAATTCAGGTGATGGAATTGGCACATGAGTCAGTATTTGGCGGACACTTGGGAGAAGAGAAGACAAGGGAACGTATCAAGTTGTCCTTTGTGTGGCCAAGAATGCGTAGAGATGTGGTGAAGTTCTGCAAGTCCTGTGAGAAGTGTCAGCTGAAAGCACGAAGTTTGGTGATGGATCGAGTGCCGATTACACCAATACCAAGAGAGGATGTGCCGTTCAGAAGAATGACCATGGACGTCGTAGGACCGATCGAACCGACTTCAGCAGCAGGGCATAAGTATTGTTTGTGCATCGTGGACTCATGTACGAGATGGCCGACAATATTCTTGATGAAGTCATTGACCGCGAAGGCTGTATGCGAAGCTTTGATGAAGCTGTTCATGGATGTGGGAGTTCCGTCAGTGATCACGAGCGACAGGGGGACGAATTTTACAGCCAGTCTAACAAGAGAATTTCTGAAACTGATGGGGTGTTGTCCTCGATTCGATTCGCCAGGACATCCAGAAGCGGCAGGATTGGTGGAGAGATGGAATCAAACGTTCAAGAAAATGATTCATCATGTCGTTGTGGAAAATCCGAGACAGTGGCATAAAATTATTCCATTTACAGTATGGGCATTGAGAGAAGTGCCTAACGCAACTACAGGAGTGGCACCGTATTTGCTGGTCTATGGAAAGTTGCCGAGAGGGCCACTCACCATCCTTAAAGAAAGCTGGACCAAAGAAATAAATCTACCACCGAACATTGGAGTGCAACCGGCAAAATACCTGAAAAATTTAAGAGCCGACATGGAAAAGGCCTTGACATTCGCCGAGAGTTGTGCTGGAGAAAAGCAAAAACAGTACGCCAGTCAATACAACAAAAGAGCAAAAGATAAAGAATTCGAGCCAGGAGAGAACGTCATCGTGCTGTATCCAACGTCAACCAATAAATTGATCTCACGATGGCATGGTCCATGCAAGGTCCTGCAAAGAAGATCCAAATATTCGTATCTGGTAGACATGAACGAAAACGGTCGACGGATTATTCATGCTAACAAGATGAGGAAGTTCATTACGAGAACATTGTCTTGTGGTCTGATTGTGGAAGAGGATGAAGAATTTGGATCAGTGGTAGAAATACCACTGAAGGAAGACTATTCAGAGACAAAACAGAAGTCACTTCAATTGGATTACGAACAAATTGGACATCTGACCAGCGAACAACAGAAACAATTACTTGATATACTGAATCGATATGCAGACAGATTCTCAGACAAACCTGGATTATGTACATTGGTAGAACACGAAGTGGTGCTGAGGCCAGACTTTCGCGAAAAAGAATTCATGGCATATCGAATACCATTAATATACCGAGCAGAAGTGGAAAAACAAATACAAGAGATGCTGAAAGAAAACATTATTCAACCATCGTCAAGCAGAATGGCAAGTCCACTTGTCATCGTCAAAAAGAAGAATGGATCCTTGAGATTGGCTTGTGACTACAGATACATTAACTCTTTTACTGAAAATTGTCGATATCCTATGCCAATCGTCAACGATGTCTTGAGCAAAGTTGGAAAATCCAAGTTCATTTCTGTTCTGGACTGTCGCAGTGCATATTGGACTTGTCCTGTGAAAAAGAGTGACCAATGGAAGACTGCGTTCGTTACACATAATGGACTGTATGAATTTACGCGTGTTCCTTTTGGAATGATTAACTCAGGACGGACTTTTGTAAAAGCGATAAATATGATTTTGCAACCGATTCATGATTTTACTGAACCTTATGTTGATGACATTGCAGTGCATTCTAATGATTGGGACATTCATTTGAAACATTTGGAATTATTTTTGAAACAAATAAGACTGCATAATGTAACATTGAACTTGAAGAAATGTGTGTTTGGTAAGAGTGAGGTGAAGTTCATCGGTCACCTCATAGGATCAGGGAAGAAGATGATGAATCCAGACAGGATTGACAGCTTAATTAATTTGAAGAAACCTGAAACCAGAAAGGAAGTGAAGCAAGTCTTAGGATTTTTTGGATTTTACAGACAGTTTATTTGTAATTTTGCTGAAATTGCTAAACCATTAACAGACTTGACTAGCAAGAAAGTACCTGATAACATTGTTTGGACTGATGTACATCAGAAAGCCTTTGATTCCCTTAAGCAGATTGTCTTGTCAAATGTGATTCTATATATGTTTGAGGTTGGGAAACCATTTAATTTGTACTGTGATAGCAGTGATTTTGCTGTGGGAGCGGTACTATCTCAGATGGACGAGGAAGGGATAGAACGTCCCGTTTCATTTATCAGTCAGAAGCTGACAGATACTCAGAGGAGGTGGGCGACGATTGAGAAGGAAGCCTATGCGATCATATGGGCTTTAAACAAGTTGAAAGAAATTCTTATTGGTTCTAAAATCAATGTGTTTACGGACCATAACCCTTTAGTTTATTTGACTGAATCAATGTCGAAATCTGCTAAATTAGTCAGATGGTCTTTATCATTGCAAAATTTTGACATTCTATTGAACTATAAGAAAGGTAAATTGAATGTAGTAGCTGATTGTCTGTCTAGATTGTAGTATAAGATATTTTATGATATATTATGTTATGGACTATTTGCATTATTTAGTTAAGGTACGTTCGCTAATTTTTATAGATAATTAGCTCTCTTTAAAAGAAAGGAAGGAGGTAATGTGAGCTAATTTTGTATAGTCTATTTAGTCAGTTGATGTTTAGGCGTACGACTAGACCAGCTCAAGGTCAGCGTCTAGACAGTTAGGCCTGCAGGTGCCAGACTGGCGGGAAAGTTTAGCGCGGCTCGGCCGACCGTCGCCGGAGAGCGCGAGAGAGAGAGAGAGATAGACAGACAGACGGACAGATACACGGAGAGAGGCAGATAGAAGGACAGAGCGGCCAGGGGAAGAGTGTACGCCCAGACAGTGTAAGAAGTAGTAGAAGAAGGCGTTGATAGTAGAGAGAGAGTAGAAGACGTTTTAGAGAACAGTGGAGTTTAGATAATAATAGTTGCGTTGCTGTCGTAGAATTCAAGCGTTTGTCGTCGTTGATCTATTGTTGTGTTATCTGCGTGTGTTATGAACGAAGAAGAAGAAAATACAAGAAACAGAGCTTTGTTGTAATTGAACAAGTTAAGAACTTTAGAGATTTATACCCTAGCTTTAGATAACGAAATACAGTGACTAGGCTAGGTGTAGGCTACGCTACTGAACACAAGGGAAAAAACGGGAGAAAACTTTGAAGGTCAATTGGGTGTTGACAGTATGTATGTATGCACAGTGTATGTATGTATGTATGTGTATGTGTTTGTGTATGAGTTCATGTAGCCTATGCAGCGATGTTTGTAGGTATGTAGGCCCAATATACGTGTACATATGCACAATGTGTATCTGTGTATAGATGATTGAGACAGATAGAAGGATAGACAGACGTATACACGCCAATCCTATGCGGATGACCTGCAAGCGTATTTGCATTGTCTTGCGCCAGCAGCCCTTATCCACTGTTAGGGTCATGAGCCGGACAATGGAGGCTTTGGAGGCCTGGATGTCCTCCAATCGCCTTCGGCTAAACTCTACCAAAACCCAATTTATTTGGTTTGGCACACGCCAACAGCTCGCCAAAATTGACCTGGAGGTTCTTGCTCGAGAGTTCCCTCACTTTACCTTCTCTTCCTCTGTCCGGGATCTTGGAGTCACACTGGACCAAGAACTTACTTTTACGCGGCATATCAACCTGCTATGCCGCAGTTGCTACTACCAATTGCGTCAGCTTAGAGTGGTGCTCCGCTCCTTAACCTTCAATGCTGCCTTAACGCTAGTCCATTCTTTTGTCGTCTCTCGTCTGGACTACTGCAGCGCCCTCTATGTGGGTCTTCCGGTGACTCGGGTTGGGTGCTTGGATCGGGTCTTGCGCTATGCGGCACGCCTTGTTGGTCGCATCCCAAGATTCGGCCATGTCACTGACTATATGCGGGATGTCTTGCATTGGCTCCATTTTTCACAAAGGATCACTTACCGGATATCTTCCTTGGTTTGGCGCTGTCTCGCGGGTGTGGCCCCTGTCTATTTGCAGGAGCTCTGTTGCTCCACCCTGAACGTCCAGCGCCGTGGCTCTCTCCGCTCTTCTAAACAGGCTCAGCTTCTTGTCCCCCGGTCACGCACTTCTATTACACAGCACCGTGCCTTTTCTGTCGTTGGCCCTATAACCTGGAATGGGCTTCCTGTGGAACTACGTCTTGTGCCTAGAGCCTTTGAGACTACGTTCTACTCTGCTCTTAAAACTATTCTTTTTAACCGTGGTTGGGTCGGGAGCGCTTCTGAGTAGATACTCTTGAAGAAGCGCTATATAAGTGTTTGAAATGAAATGAATGAATGAATGAATTATAATGACGTAATGATGATGGAGCAAGATAAAACGAATGGTTGTGTTTTTTATGCAGCGTGATGTGAATGGTTTACTGCAGACGCAAGTAGACGAAGTAAATTCAGAGTGGCTGAGAAAACGAGAATCTGTTGAACGCTCTTGACCACACAAGCATGTACATGTATGCAAACAATGGTCCAAAGTCCCGACCAATTCTCCAGTTTAATGAATGCGCGTTTAGATGAATTGTTGGCTGCAGTCTATTAACGGACATGAACGCTGTTGTGTCTATTGGTGGATTATGCCATGCAGGAATACAGGAAAGTTCATCACCAATTATATATACGTCTATTCTAATTCCATATTCTATTCTATTCTATTCTATTCTAGTCTATTTATGGACTTAAAAGCGCCTGTCACAGTACAAATTAATCACAGGAACGCTGCAGCAGTGCGAAAAACAATGGGCGGAGACCTACTAGAAGATCGCGAGTCATGACGGTTTGAAGAGGAGGATATGTTCAGAGATGTCGGATAGCTGAGATACCAGATCACAGAGGTATAGTAGCGTGGAGCTTGATCCAAGAAGACTTCATGCGATATAGAAAGAGAAGTTTACAATGAATCATAACAGTTTGAGGAAGCCACGGAAGATGCCCATGCAGTCATAAAAGTATAAATGTGTGAGAAATGAAGAATGTGGGCAATCGTATGAGCCGTGGACGGACAAAATGTCCCCGGACAAAATGTCCCGGACAAAATGTCCCTGGACAAAATGTCCCCGGACAAAATGTCCCCGGACAAAAAGTCCCCGGATAAAATGTCCCCGGACAAAATGTCCCCGGACAAAATGTCCCCGGACAAAATGTCCCCGGACAAAATGTCCCCGGACAAAATGTCCCCGGATAAAAAGTCCCCGGATAAAATGTCCCCGGGCAAAATGTCCCCGGACAAAATGTCCCGGACAAAATGTCCCGGACAAATAGTCCCAGGATAAAAGTACATGCTTTACGGATGTGAAGCGTGGACAATAACAAAGGAGTCAGAAGGAAGAATACTCGCTTTCGAGAGAAGGTGGTACAGAAAGATCTTGCGAATTGGATGGATGCAGAAAGTAACAAACGCAGAACTGACATGTATAGGCGAATAGACCACACAGACAACCTTATGCAGAAAATAATAACCAGGAAGCTAGATCTCCTCGGCCACATATGCAGGATGGACAGCAGCAGAAAGATCAAGACAGTTGTGCTTGGAAGAATGGAGGGATCCAACAGGAAAGGACGACCACACAAGGAATGGCTGGATAACATATCAGAATGGTGTGGAGCACCATTACAGGACCTAACACACGCTGCCTTGGACAGACAAACCTGGCGTGGAATAACGAGAACGGCATCGAGCACCTACGGGCATTGGTCCCTCGGTTGTTGATGATGATGATGATAAAAGTAATGTCCCTACACTACCTAAACCCAGCCCCTCGCATGTCTTATTATGGGCCCACCATATGTTAGGAATTGCAATGTTATAAACGCTGTGCTTAAGAAAGTAGGCTTACAAACTCTATGTACTGACCTGAGTCAGTTTAAGTGGCGTTACTTATGCACAAAATCAATCATATTTGTATTAGGTTTGCTGAAGCAGTAGGCCTACCTGACTTTTGAGGCACTCGATCCGACTCCTATTTGAGGCCTTCAATTTGTAAGTTGTAAATACATGAGTTTCAGAAAAAAACATACACAATAGGCATAATGAGCAGCTAAATTTCATTTGGAAACCTCTTCAGCTTCAGGCCCGACCTACCGAAGGGTTCGGAGGGCCATAGCGGCACTATCCCGACCACGGACTGGGCCCAAGACGAACAAAACTCGATTCTGCACAGTCATGGCTATAGTTCGAGCGGCTAGAAATGCCATTTCTGGGGACAACAATCCCTGAACGTCAAGTCCCAATTGGGTCTTGCTCCGAAGTATCTTTGTGATCTAGTACTCACCCCATTTTTTTCACTTCGTTGCGTCATCTTAGGTCTCTGATTGGCTCGACGTCTTTGTTCCCCGCGTCAGGACCGCCATGGCACAATCCTTATCATTTGCCTGCATAGGTCCCACCCTATGGAATGGACTCCCCCATAACTTCGCTCTGTCATCCTCTGTAGTATAGTAGTCTTTCGTCATCTTTCTCTCGTCTTAAAACCTGCCTATTCTCTAGGTATTGCATGTAACTGGCAGCGCTTCTGAAAGTTCCTAGCTGCTATATAATTATAAAGCGAAGAACATAATGGGCAGATACAATGCATTCGATTTTGTTCACAAGGGCATGACCACCAAGCATCTCCTTTGAGATGGTGGATTCAGATGTCTTCAATTGGCAGTAGAGCTCTACGCTGGCGACAGTGACTGGGCGACCGATATACAGGCAGTGGCCAGTGTTTAATCTAGGCATCTTCAAATGGAGGAAGAATTCCTTCCAGAAATGGCATTACCGCAGAAGAATTTGAGAAAATGATAGAATTTCCTGCTGTTTGGATTAGGAGCGGTTTCAGAACCCGGCCCTGGTCTGCTCAGATAGAAGTTAAGAGGTTGCCATCTGCCATTCTACACAGCTGTTTCAAATGTTGGGCTGTCTTCAGGTGAGCGTCTTGTCGGACAAGACGGTCCATCCTGGATGTAGGCTTAGTCTCCCACACGGACGCAGTCTAGCGTGATACTGCAGCCGCGCAAAATCCCAATAGGCCGGCGATGCGTAGTTTAGGTGGGGGAACGGACATTTCCCCTGGACATATTCCCCGGACTTATTCCCCGACAATTACCCCCGGACGTCACCCCCATTTTGACTAGGAAATTACCCTTCTTTCCCGGGCAACTGTAGTACATATGGAACGTTAAGTTTAAAAACGGATGCCTTGAAGTAAACTATCACTCAGTATTCGTTAATAACTGAAATTCATATAAAACGATACATGTATACAATAAACAAAGGCCTAATGCGACGTAGTGTGGGACATCACTTTTACCCTGCGACTTTCTGTCCAGGGACATTTTGTCCGGGACATTTTGTCCGGGGACATTTTATCCGGGGACTTTTTGTCCGGGGACTTTTTATCCGGGGACTTTTTGTCCAGGGACATTTTATCCGGGGACTTTTTGTCCGGGGACTTTTTATCCGGGGACTTTTTGTCCAGGGACATTTTATCCGGGGACATTTTGTCCGGGGACATTTTATCCGGGGACTTTTTGTCTGGGGACTTTTTGTCCGGGGACTTTTTGTCGGGGGATATTTTGTCCGGGACATTTTGTCCGGGACATTTTGTCCGGGGACATTTTGTCCTAGCACCTTATGAGCAGCTGTATCAAGTAGGCCTACCGATTGGAGTCCATGCAGCCAGATATAGATTTGGAAGAACGAATGAGTAGCGGGTTGCAGTAGTCAATGAGGGAACAGATGAAAGGATGACCCATGGAAAAATCCGCGAAAGTGCAGATCGTCGAATGGCTTATAAACGCCGCAGATGATAAAAACAGGACCGAGGGAGATTGACATAATGTTCAGAGAAAGAAAGAGAACTGATTATACAGTGATTAGTGAAGCGCCCATTCAGGTCACGGACATTTGTCGAGAAGGTAAATTGAGGGAACCGCTTGGTAAATAGCGAAATCAAGTTTAAGCATGTTTGCAGCTGCGGGTCGGGAACAGCAGATTGCAATGTTTTGTGATGGGAGGGGGGGGGGGTGGGAGGGTAAAAAATTACGCGATTGGCCTAAATCAGGATATACATGTACCTGGGTTTTGTATTTCTCCGTCTTGACCTCAAACAACATTTTTCCGACTCTCAGATTTACTAATTTTGTGCTCGTGATATCTGCTCTAAAAGAAATAAATAGTCTAACTAAAACTAAAATTAGCCTCTTAAGGTTGATATACTGAACTATATGCCCTCTTGATGAAATCTATATAAACATTAAAATTTTGAGCCAAGGATTCTGGCATTAAATTGTTTTGACTAATATTATTATTGCTTAGCTGCTCATTATTGTTAAATTACCACGTTCAGTCAACCGAGGATTACACTGAATAGTGCATATTATACCCACAAACGATTAACGTTTTTGGGACACACTCCTATACAAAGTGGAGCTTTATATTTAGCCGTGGTCAGTGGCGCATACCCAGGAATTTTTGATGGTTTTTTTCTCTGACCGGATGCCCTTTCTGACACCAACCCAACAGTATTACAGTAAATAAAAAGGGAATAAAGTAACAAAAGGAATAAAGTAAGAAAAACAATTGTTACTACAAAGTAATTGTTTTGTTTTTCTTATTTAAGTGGATAAATAACCTTTAAAAAAACTTTGTCCCCAGGCCAATGGGGGGGTTTAACCCCGAAACCCCTCCTTGTCTGCGCCACTGGCCGTATAGTCTATATTTTGCAATTAGACAGATCCTTTTCGATATGATATCTTCTTAAAAAGCTTCAGCGCTTGACTACAGTAACTGATCTTCGTCAGTTATCATATGCATAGCGTTTACGAAGGTACAAGTATTCTATAATTGAAATCAAGTTAAAGACATCGCTAAATGAATTTCCTCATTGAATCAATCCTCAATCAAACCTCACTTAAGCAATTAATACATTAATTACTCGAATTATGTTAAATCCATTCAACTCCACGGTTCGCTAAGAACACGATGCTTCGATAGAGGCCAATAACATAGCAAAGTGTTAATTTTAAAGCTGTCGTTACATCGTGCATGAATGGTTGCACGTGCTATAAAGTCCATGTTCTCAGAGGAACTGTCTGCGCTTAAGCCAGATTTCTCGCCGCCTCTGATTCCGCCCGGCTCTTAATGGATCGCACTTTGGACTCCATTGACCAATATCGGTCTCTTTAAATAATTAATTGGACCT
>OX457040.1:47886317-47973817 GCA_949752735.1 Lumbricus terrestris
CTTCGCAATGAAAGCGATTCCAACGAATGAACTTTCATCATGCACATGTCACTGATTGTAAAGAAGGGGTCTTCCACATATTATTGCAAACCTGCAATAACCATTGTATATTATATACAACCACATTTCATCGCCTTGACAGGTTCACAAAAATGCACTATGTGAATGTCAATGTACAAATATATATATACATACATTGAAGATAGTCTTTTATATATACACTAAACATTTGATCTCATCTGCTTAATAACATTCAGAAGCTCTATTCGAAGACGACTGCCAAAGTGCATTCACAAATTGAAAACTCCGTGAAACGGAAAACCTATAATGACAATGTGCTGGACCATATCTACTTAACCCGCGAAGGCAACTATAATTAAACGTTGACCATGCATGTAGAAGATTGTTTCACAAAGATCTAGAGAATGACTATTATACGCTATGGAGGGCAAAAAGAAGTAAATTATAAGTAAATTCCATCTCGGTCGATGTTGTCAGTTGCGCCGAGAAACTAAGGAATTACAAGGACCCAGTCATTATAAGAAGAAGGTAACTCAGGACCTGCATTAAGAAATCAGCGAACAGCAGCATGCGAACATTCAATGGAAAAAGGTCGATGGAAATTGATCGGACGACGCGATGATTTCCGCAGAAAATGAAAGATTGGTGTTTGTTGCGTAAACATAGATGTAAATAAGAAGAGAAATTAGGAGTTAATCTCTTTTGAAGCAGTAGCATATGATTGTATACTGTGTGCCGTGTGTGCTCAATTGTGAAAGGCACAATTCGATCGAATAACATTCTCCTTTCAAATGGCATCGACATCAGACCAAGCAATAACAGAGCGAACCATTAACTCGTGTTTGGATATCCGCTGCCTGCAAGTGACACACGGCACCATTATTATATTACTAGCTGGGGTACCCGGCGTTGCCCGGGAAATTTAGGATTCGACCCGCTTCAGCCACAACCCCACCACACAACACCCCACCACAAACCGGCCTCTACCGGTACGCCACCCGAGAAATTTGGGCTTCAGGAAAATTTCCACCCCGGCCCACCCTCAACACAGCCCTCCACCCCTCCCACCCCACCACCCCACTCCACCCCTAATCCCCTCCCAACCCCACCACCCCACTCCACCCCAACCCAACTCCAACCCCATCTCCTACACCCCACCCGTCCACTCCCCACCCCACAACACTCCACCCTCACCCCAGCCCCACACCCCACCCACACCCCAAACCCCACCCTCTACCTCACCCCTCCACCCCAACCCCACCCCTCCACCCCATCCCGCCCACACCCACACATCACCACCCTCACCTCATCCCTCCACCCCACCCTCCATTCCACCACGATCCCCACCCCCTCAACCCCACCTTCCACCCCACCCCACCCACCCTACCATTCCCAACCCCACAACACCCTACCGCACTCCGACCCCCACCGGTACGCCACCCATGAAATTGGGATTTGGGGATAAATTCCTCCACCCCCCACCCCTCCATACACGCGCTACCCCACCCATCCACACTACGAACTCCACCAGTACGCCACCCGTGAAATTAGGGTTTTCGGGAAAAATTTACCCCTTCACCCCATCCCCCTCAACCCCCACTCAACCCTCTCCCACCCCCACGTACCCTCTTCCCCACCTCACCCCACCACACCGACCTGCACCCGTACGCCACCCGAGAAATTAGGATTTTCGTTAAAATTACACCAGCAGCTATCGCCAATAATATAATGACCATGCAAGCGTTTAAGAAGGTGTTTAACCGTCTTAATGGTTTTGCTCCCACTCTGACCCCCTTAGTGGTAGAGATTAAACAACTACTGATCCGGGTGGTTCTGATGGCCCTCTATCTAGGAAAAAAATTTCATATGAATGGCTAAATTGTTTTGAAAAAAATGGGGTGGGTTTCGCTCCCCACCCTGGCCCCCATTGTGGTAGAGGATCGCCAACCCCTCGACTTTGTGTCTCGTGCCGAGACCTACACAGTAGTGAAGGTTTGGAGTGAAAAGCTCAAAAACTGTGGAAATGCATCCCGAACAAACAGACAGACACACAGAATCTTCTCTTTATTTATATAGATGTGAAAACTTGAGCTGCTACCGGCATATTCATGAATAGTAACTCTATTCAGCAGCCATCATAGTCAATGTCAATGCCTTCATCTGTTCAAGGTTGTATTATGTAGTATGTATGTAAGCATGTATGTATGTGCATATCTATGTATGTATGTGTGTATGTATTTATCTGTATGTACAGGGTGGCTAAAAAATGTACCACCGAATAAAATGCGATAACTTCGCAACCGACTAACATTTTTCTGTGAAAAATTTCCCAGTTTGCAAGGGAATGAATTTCCAACAACCGATGAAAGTTTCACTTGAAAATGTTTATATTTTCAAAAGTTACACTGTCTAAACTTTCAATTGCGTTTTTCAAATATCCGAAGAATCATGCTCCAATACATGTGATTTGATTAAGATTACGATTTTTTTCAAATAGCAACACAAAATAATGATGATGTCATACGACCACACTAACTTAAAAGGTCAATAGGTCAAGAGGTCACTTGCATTGCACTGAATTTCGATTACGTGTGAACAACAGTAAAACGCAGAAACAATTGACTCCAAAAGAGAAGGGAAACTCTGTAAGTAAGTAGTAGTCCTACTTAAGTTACTTCAATTACATAAACGAGACAACGTTGCACTAGATGTTGCAATTTGTATGCAACAAGCTAAACACACGATCCAAACATCGTAAAGTTTAGCGACAGTTGAAATTCTCGAACACACTGCATGGTCTCGCTTGTAGATTGCGCTTTTAACGAGAGATTTGAATGTTCCGATCGTCAACTGTTTCTAAGAACACGACGCTAAGGCTTCCGTCTCGCTACTCGAGTCCATTCCACAGCTACAGTTCCAATATATTCAGACAGCCACCATAGAAACCTAATTTAAGCACACCTATAGGGTAAAGACCGAGTAGTATACTAACTGTATTAACTGTCGTTGATTAGGCCAATCGGTCACGTGAGAATGAACCAGTTAATTGATCGACGTAGGCCTAATTCGATCGCTTTTGATTGATCGAACGAGGAAGAAGAAGAAGAGTGTGGCGGTGGCGTGTGAGTATATATATATATATATATATATATATATTATATAATTATATATATGTATGCATGCGATCTATAGCGAGATGTCAATCAATGTCAGCCAACGACGACGACGACGACGAGACTCTGAAATGACTCGGATATGATGTCCCCGACCGCAACAGATGGCGCCACGGGGTATATGATTGGCTGATGGAGGGAGAAGGGTTATACTTGATAGATGGATGGATGGACATATGGATAGATGGATGGGTGGGTGGATGGATGGATGGATGGATGGATGAATGGATGGACATATGGATGGATGGATGGACATATGGATGGATGGATGGAAGGGTGACTGGATATACCGATGGATGGATGGATGGATGGATGTAAGGATGAAAGGATAGATGGGTGAGTGGATGAATGAATTGGTATATGGATGGAAGAATGGACGGATGGATGGATGGACGGAAGGGTGAATGGACCGCCCATCAAATGGATGGACTAATGGATCCACAATTTGAGGGATATACCGAAGAATGGATGGATGGATAGATAACTATGTGAATGAATGTACGAAATGGACGGATGCATGACCGTTTTAAAGTCGTCGTATAGACCCTATACGCAATCTTGCATTCGTAGACGGTAGACCCAAACTGCCAGCCCTTTATTAAAGCTAAACGGTCGGATATTTGCGCATTCACATCATTTTGCTGACATCGTGTTTAATCATGATTCACACGCACATCCAGTTTTCTCAGTTAAGGTCTCAATTTACGTTTTTGTAAAATTAATTATTGACGTTTTGACTTTAACTGAGATCTATTTATATGGCGCAATAATTATTTCTGGTTTTACAAAAATTATAAAATTAGAATTTGAAATTTCCATCCTCGTTTTCGTGCCAAAAAATTCAATGATTATATGATTATAGGCCTATATATGTTTTCAATATCTCAATATCAGGTTTACGCAAGTCCCTTGAAGATTCGTACGCCCTAGGGACAGTGCCTGCATGTACAACTGTGCCTGATGGATAATAACACTGCCCTGGACGGACAATTGGATGGATGAGTAGGTGGATGTACGCATGGATGAGTGGCATGATGAACGGATGGATGACTGTGTAGTTGGTTTGGTTGGATGATCATCTGGGATGATGGATGTACGACGTACGGTCACACATAGGGACGTTATATGAATTAAGCGACTGCATAGGGATGATGATGGATCGGTGAATTATGATGGTAGTCAGCTTACCGTGGACTACAGCAGCAGCAGCAGCGGTTGATTGGCTCGGCGGAAGAGCAGCGGAAACAAGAGCCAGAAGGAAGGAGACAAAGACTTGACAAGGCGGCCACTTCATCTGGCACTTCATCTGCGACTTCATCTGCGACGTCATCTGAGACATCATCTGAGACGTCATCGTCAACGTCATCATCGTCATCTCTTCTTGACGTCGTCACGTCGTCGTCATCCGTCAAGAGTCTTGCGAACGACGTCACGCTTCGGCTGCTCATGAATATGCATGCCGCTAATAATCAGTCACCGATCCCACATCCTACACTACATCTATTTACACTATAATGGTCATGAATAACGAGACGCGCTTCTTTCTCCTCGAACGGAACACACACACAAGAAGCACACGCGCATGCGCACACGCACGAACACATGCACCGCTTTGCAGAGTCTCTTCCCTTTGATCCGTTTAAATGTCCATCATATCCCGTCCACGCAGCGCAGCAACAGAAATCCCGCAGCGCCACCAACACCATCACCACCAGAGGCAGCACCAGAGGCAGCCACCAAGCGGCCGTTAGCTGAGGCTGCTGGATGGACCAACCGACCGACCGACCGACCGGCGGCGGTGGTGGTGGTGGTGGTCCATGCGGGTCCCATCGATGCGGATGCCATCCATGGATGCGCTGAACGAGAGAACGAACGAAGGGAAGGAAGGCGGACTCGAGGAGTGATGGCGCCGACCGCTATTTATATCCATTCATCGAAGTCTCGGTCACCAGCGCCGCCTAGTATTTACTTTTAATGCAATTTTAAACGATCCGATATATTATTATTATCATCATAGCCCAACTATTATACACGCATAAAATATATATATATATATCGCATGCATATATATATAATTATGTATTATATATTATATATAGGACATATATAGTTATATGCACATGTATAAACTATTTTATATATAATAGCCTATGTACATGTAGAAGACCGTATACATGATCCGGATCGTCAAGTTTTCGCACAGATATCTGAGAGAGCCGTATAACTATTCATTTCAGGTATTTATATAGCGCTTCTTCAAGAGTATCTACTCAGAAGCGCTCCCGACCCAACCACTGCTGAAGAGAACAGTCTTAAGAGCAGAGTAGAACGTAGTCTCAAAGGCTCTAGGCATTAGACGTAGTTCCACAGGAAGCCCATTCCCGGTTGTAGGGCCAACGACAGAAAAGGCACGGTGCTGCGTAATAGAAGTGCGTGACCGGGGGACAAGAAGCTCAGCCTGTTTAGAAGAGCGGAGCGAGCCACGGCGCTGGAAGTTTAGGGTGGAGCAACAGAGCTCCTGCAAATAGACAGGGGCCACACCCGCGAGACAGCGCCAAACCAAGGAGGATATCCGATAAGTGATCCTTTGTGAGAAAGGGAGCCAATGCAACACATCCCGCATATAGTCAGTGACATGGCCGAATCTTGGGATGCGACCAACAAGGCGTGCCGCAGAGCGCAAAACCCGGTCCAAGCACCCAACCCGAGTCACCGGAAGACCCACGTAGAGGGCGCTGCAGTATAGTCCAGACGAGAGACGACAAAAGAATGGACTAGCGTTAAGGCAGCATTGAAGGAATAAGGAGCGGAGCACCACTCTAAGCTGACGCAATTGGTAGTAGCAACTGCGGCATAGCAGGTTGATATGCTGCGTAAAAGTAAGTTCTTGGTCCAGTGTGACTCCAAGGTCCCGGACAGAGGAAGAGAAGGTAAACTGAAAGAATTCTTGAGCAAGAACCCCAGGTCAATTTTGGCGAGCTGTTGGCGCGTGCCAAACCATATAAATTGGGTTTTGGATGAGTTCAACCGCAGGCGATTGGAGGACATCCAGGCCTCCAAAGCCTCCATTGCCGGTGTCATGAAACGGAGTATCCCCCCTGAAAGCTATCCGGGGGGATGAATTAATCTATCCCCTCGGATGGAATTAACCGGTCTATACTATCCGGGGGGATAAACCATTCTATCCCCTTTTTTGCAAAATGCGCATAATAAAAATATTTATGCTGTAATCAAAATTTAAAGTGACTTTAATTGTTTTAAGTGTTCTAGGCAATGCTCAGATAAAGGCAACTCGAATTTATTTAGTGACTCTGAGTGTTCTTAAGTGTTTTTAATGTTTTAAGTGCTCTAAAAACAGGGCAAAACAAATTATCTAGTCAGAATAAACATACATGTTAGTGTCATTGTTCAAAACAAAGCAGTTGAAAATCAATTTGCAAAAAAAACTACACGCGGAAGCGGTTTTTTTTACTTTTTTAATTTTGGGGGATACAATTAATACGGGGGATACTCTATTTCGTGACACCGGCTCATGACCCTGACAGTGGAAATGGCTGCTGGCGCAGAACAGTGCAAATACGCTTGCAGGTCATCCGCGTAGGATTGGCTCAGGACAGAAGAAGCGGCACGAAGAGAATCAAGATCAGCAGTATAAATAATATATAAAAGTGGGCCCAGGACAGAACCCTGCGGCAGGCCAAACGGGGCAGGAACCCATGGAGTCCTGGTAGACCCGTAGACCACAGAGAAGGAACGGTCGTGGAGGAAGGAGCCAAGCCAGTCGAGAAAGTTACCAGAAAGACCGAACGAGGTTGATAGGCGCCTATGAAGGATATCATGATCAACAGTGTCGAAAGCCGCACTCACGTCAAATAGTGCTAAAAGGGCGACCTGGGATCTATCAATTGCCCCATAGATATCAGAAAGGAGGCGAACCAACAGGGTTTCCGTGGAGTGACCCTTACGAAAACCAGATTGAAAAATCGGGAGTAAATTGTTCACATCAAGATAAGCTGTTAGTTGAGAAGCAACAATCTTCTCAATTACTTTAGAAAGAAACGAAACGTTCGCAATTGGCCTAAAGTTGGCAGGATCTAACAAGTCCAGTCCTTCACGCTTCGGAACAGGAACAAGGATGAACTTCTTCTGTGACGAAGGAAGAACTCCCTCTTGAAGAGAGCGGTTACAGAGGACTGTAAGGAAAGGAAGGAAGACGTCGATGAACTCTTGCAGAAGGAATGATGGAACTATACGGGTTTGGCAGATGTAGCCTACCTATAATGATAATATGCATCTTAGTAAATGGATCCATATCCAGAATCAATTTATTAGGTTATAGAAACACGATCACCATCATCACCACTTACCACCGTAGCACCACGATATCTCCTCGGCTTGACCTCCCGGATTTCGACCGCGGGCACTAAAACGAACAGAGCAATTTGGCTAGGCCCACTGGGGACTTGAAAAAAGCAATTCTCTTTTACTTGACTTTTATGCACGGGTGTTGAGAAATTCTCAAAGATTTACATTACGTTACATTACTATGACTTATAAGTGACTAAGTTCATTTCGATCTCTCACGTGTTCCACGTATCTAGGGTTCCTGTTTCAGCGTGGCAGCAGCAGCAGAAGTAATTAGCCTAAGGTACACAAAGAGCGAATACTGAAAAATGCCACGATCTGCAAGTAATTATACAAACAGCTTTTACAGCATGAATAATGCGCGACAGATAAACATGCTTTTCTATCACGTGATGTATTGGTGGCTTCATCTGAAAATGTAGTCATTTTTTAGACCCGCCGGACAAAGCAGTGTTGCCAGATTATCGCGTAAAGTGCATTGGGCTACTTTTAAATGCGCTTTTCGCGACATAAAATTTTGGCCTCGTCACCTAACGATATTCTGCTGGCTACTTTTTATTGATCCGGCGGTGGCTATGCGACATTGTGGATTCTCATTAATAGACCCCAGTAGGTTACTGCAGTGCAATCAGCATGAAAACCAAAGTGGGAGTTTTAAAGACATGTGTGTTCAGCAGTAGGCCTATGATGTATGGGTGTGAGACATGGGTGCTAACAAAAGATTCGCAAAGGAGAGTGTTAACATTTGAAAGAAAATGTTATAGGAAAATTCTGAGAATAGGATGGACTCAGAAGGTAACCAATGAAGAGGTATATAAAAGAGTGGATATGACCGAGAACCTCATGCAGAAAGTCATAAAGCGGAAACTTGGATTGTTCGGGCACATTTGTCGAATGAAAGATGACAGAAAGATCAAGACCCTGATGTTTGGGATGATGGAAGGCAAGAACAGAAGAGGCAGGCCGCATAAAGAATGGACAGATGACATTGAAGAGTGGTGTACAGCAGATTTGCAGAATTTATATCATGCAGCTCAGAACAGAATGGAATGGAGAGACATTACGAGGAGGGCATCGGACTCCTACGGGCACTGTGCCCATGGTTATTGAATTGAGGTTACTGCAGTCTGCCACTAGCGAGCAGTTACTTTTAAGTGGTAGGCCTATTTCCGACCTAATAAATAAATGCAATCTCTAGGACCTATACGAAACACGGATTAGGCCTACGTGTGCGGTCTGCCATTTAAGGTTTTGCAGCATTAATGGTTTCATCACGAATCTTTCCTGAACCTATAAAGTACGTGTAGTAAATATTAACGCACACGAAAAATTACCAATAGCTTAATTAATTCAGCTGATCCAGCTCGCGACTTTTGGGCTACTTTTGTCATAATTCGACGACCAAGCACTTCCGAATGTTGGCTACCATGAGTCAGAGACTAAGAGGCGCCGTGGATTATGGGTTTTAATTGGAAATGCATTGGATTTTTACCTGCTCATTAGGCTGTTGATACTTGATTTTTTCTGTTGGATATATCTACATTATTTATATAAGCAATGACAACAGGTCCTTGAACCTGTGTGGTATCCAAGTTACCCTGTGCTTCATAATTTTTTTTAGAGTAGATCATTGTTATTATATAATAAAGCCTATTCTGGTGATGCAATATTATTGATGTTATAATAATTTAAATGTTAAAATCCATTGCGTTCAGGATGCGAAGTCCTTCATAGGAATCTATAGCATATATGCCTATATTTGTATAGCTTTGTTTAGCTTCACACGTTAAAATTGTTTTTTGTCTGTATGTGCACTTGTTATAGCGCCTCTTCAAGCCAGCTACTCAGAGGCGCTCCCGACTACAGCGCGGACACTGCATCGGAGTTTCACGTCAAAGCGCTGAGCAATTGCGAATGACGGACTTGCCCAAGGTCCTACACGGCGACATGAGGTGGATTCGAACTTGCAACCCTACGGCTGCAAGGCGACAAACATACCCACTAAACCACCGCGCCCCACAACCTTAAAATGACAGAATTAGTCTCATTTAGGCTATATACCTGTCGAATCAATCCTCTGAATTGAAGGCAAATCTAGCATTAGAGCTGAATAAGTGAATATATTTTGAAGACCTATTTTATTGTCATTGATATTGTTAGCATTAATGTTAGATATATTTGGCTAAATTCCAGTAAAGTAGGTCTATACCCGTCTAAGGAAAGGATGAAACACGCTGAATGTAGAAAACTTTACGAGGACGTGAAATGACAAAGACAATATACAGATGGACGGACGTTTGTGCCTGCATGTTTGCGTGGGTGCACGTTTCGCGTGTGTATGCCTATGTTTGTGTGCGTGTGTGTGTTTCTTTTATATGATCGTGTGTATTTTGTGTATGTGTGTGTGTTCACATATGTGCATGTTGGTTTACGTATATTATGTTTGAGTGTACTTTGCATGTGTCATGATGTGTGTGTGCTTGTGTCCACTAGTGTGCTATTTTTATGTATGCATGCTCTGTGTGTGTTAATTTGCATGTGTAAGTTTGTTTACGTAGGCCTATATTTGTGTTATGTTTGTGTGTGCTTTGCACATGATATTATTATGTGTACTTGTTGTATCCTGCAGTCTACAGTGGTTCGTAATAGTCATCGCTGCGGTAAGAGCAACACTGACGAACGTCAACTGCTGAGGACTGATGTGACCGACATCTTCAGAAAGAGAGAAGAGAGACAGACAGACAGACAGAGAGAGGGAGATGGTTAGAGGAGAGACAAAGAGAGACAGAGACAGAGACAGAGACAGAGACAGAGACAGAGACAGATAGGGAGAGACAGAGGGAGAGACAGAGGGAGAGAGAGTGAGAGAGAGAGATAGGCGGCAATTGAGATGGATACTCCTCTAAATTCCTTTTGTACACAGGCCTTTACTTTTCATCGGGCGGCATTCACTACTTAACGAGATTATACGACAGATACATGTCCGTCCGTCCGTCCGGTCGGTCTGTCCTTCGTTGTCAGCCGTCGTCGACTCGTCGGCTGCCGTCCGAAGAAGGTGCGGCCTGCGTCGGGTGGGGGGGAGCTGAGATCGGAGGACCGCTCCTATGTTCCACCTCCTTCTCGCTGCTTGTCGATCCCGCGAAGAGATAGAAACAAAGCGACGGAAATTTATTGGAATTAAGAGGACAATAGATTAGGCAAGACAAAGAAACATGCGCAGACGCCTGTCTAATGCCACCAATTCGATGATTACGGAACACCATTCAAAACACTTGTGAGCTAATATTGTATAGTCTATGTGGTCAGTCGATGTTTAGGCGTACGAATAGACCAGCTCAAGGTCAGCGTCTAGACAGTTAGGCCTGCAGGTGACAGACTGGCGGGAAAGTTGGCGCGGCTCGGCCGACTGTCGCCGGAGAGCGCGAGAGAGAGAGATAGGCAGACAGACAGACAGACAGATAGACAGACGGACAGATAGAAGGACAGAGCGGCAAGGGGAAGAGTGTACGCCCAGACAGTGAGTTAAGTTGTAGAAGAAGGAGTTGGTAGTAGAGTAGAGAATAGAAGACGTTTTAGAGAACAGTGGAGTTAGATAATAATAGTTGCGTTGCTGTCGTTGAATTCAAGCGTTTGTCGTCGTTGATCCATTGTTGTGTTATTTGCGTTGTTATGAAAGAAGAAGAAAATACAAGAAACAGAGCTTTGTTGTAATTGAACAAGTTAAGAACTTTAGAAACTTATACACTAGCTTTAGATGCCGAAGTACAGTGACTAGGTTAGGCATAGGCTGCGCTACTGAACACTGAAGAAAAAGGAAGAAAACTTTGAAGGTCAATTGGAGGTTGACATTTTGGTGATAGCGGTGGGATAGCGAATTCAGGCAACGAACGGTGGGATACTGAATTCAAGCAAAGGACGTTGGGATAGCGAACTCATTTGGAGGAATATTTTCAATCGGAGGAATATTTTCAATTGGAGGAATATTTTCATTTGGAGGAATATTTTCATTTGGAGGAATATTTTCATTTGGAGGAATATTTTCATTTGGAGGAATATTTTCAATTCGAGGAATATTTTCAATTGGAGGAATATTTTCATTTGGAGGAATATTTTCAGTCGGAGGAATATTTACGATTGGAGACGCATTTCGGAGTCTGGTGAGAAGATACAACGGGCATACGAATAACATTACGACAACGCAACGCCAGAGAGAGGTATACAAAACTTGCTTGTTTACCCAAGGAGCCATAAGAATTAAAGTCAGCCAATCACAGATATTCATAGCCATTCCCTCGATTTCTTCACGGTAATCACTGAAGTAAAGAAAAGATGGAGAAACTTACAGAACAAAAGCAAGCGAGTATAAAGAAGATGTCTTCTGATCGATTAATAAAGTTATTAATTGAAGAGGGTCTAGACGTAGAAGAAGTCGAAGAGATGTCTAGAGAAAATTTGATGAGAGCATTAGCAGAGGTTTGGCTTAAAAAGGAAGCTGAAGAGAAAGGTGCTGTGGGTGGTGTTGAGGAGAAACCAATTGAAAAACCACCGGCACCGATGTCTATGGAGGCGTTGATGCAATTTATGATGATGAGGGAGGAGCAACGCAGGCAAGAAGAGAAAGAGAAAGAGGAGCAACGCAGACAAGAAGAGAAAGCGAAAGAGGAGCAACGCAGACAAGAAGAGAAAGCGAAAGAGGAGCAACGCAGACAAGAAGAAAAAGAACGGAGACGAGAGGAGAAAGAACAAAAACAAGAAGAGAAAGAGGAGCAACGTAGACGAGAAGAGAAAGAGGAGAAACGTAGACAAGAAGATAAAGAGAAAGAGGAGAAACGGAGACAAGAAGAGATTGAACGAACAGAAAAGCTTCGACTAGAGGAAAAATCAAGAGCAGAACAAGCAGAAAGGATGAGACAACAAGAGATTGAGATGCAGAAGCAGCAGTTCCAGCTTCAGCTAGAACAACTGAAAAAAGATCGTGACGAAGCAGAACGAAGAAGAATGGAATTGATGATAGAATACGAGAGGGCAAGGAAAGGTGATGAAGAAATACGAAAACAACAGATTGAAGAGCAAAAGATTCGTGAGGAAGACAAAGAAGCCATGCGTTTGGCAGAATTACAAAGAGCCGAAGAGATTCGACAGGAAGAATTGAAAATGGAGAAAGAAAATTTGGAAAAAGCGGAAAGAGAAAGGGAAGAACAATTAGAATTAGAACAAAAGAAACTCGCTCTTAAGGAAGCTCAGCTCCGAGAAATGGCTATAGAAAAGGAGGAACGCAGAAGACAGTTAGAATTGTTGCAACAGAAGATAGAACAAGAAGAACTGCGTAGGGAAGAAGATCAACATAGACTCAAGAAAAGAGATGAAGACGACAGAAGAAGCCGTGAGGAGTCAGAACGAAACAGGATCAGAGAAAGTGAGACAATGGTGTCCAAGATTAAAAAGATAGGTGATGCAATGAAACACGTATTACCTAAGATGCCATATGATATGATGGAGGTGCCATTATATTTTGAGACAGTTGAGAATGCATTCAACAGTTTTACGGTGGAAAAGCAGTTTTGGGTCAAATTGCTGTTGCCACTAATGACGCCAAGAGCAAGAACGGTGTTGAACCGATTGTCTTTCGATGATCTAGACGATTACGACATAGTGAAAGAACATTTACTGAAAGAATTCAAATTGACAGCGAGAGAATATCGATCACGATTTGGAGATGCGAGGAAAACGGCAGAAGAAACATACACGATGTTTACAGCAAGATTGAAGAATCTGTTGAACTATTATGTCAGAAGTAGGCGAGTGGGCAAAAGCTACGAGAAGTTATTTGATTTGTTGGTGGCGGATAAATTGAAAGAATGTTTACCACCGGGTCCACTACAGTTCGTACTAGCAAAAGAGGGTACTGAATGCTTTGAAGCTAGTAATGTTGCAGAACTCGCAGACGTACACGTGAACAATCGAATTGGTCTAATGTTTCAAGACAAACCGAAGTATGAAGCATGGGGAAATAGTTCGAAGCAACCCAGGTGGAATAGTAATAACAAAGAAACAGGAAACCAAGCCAGAAATAACGAAGCAAGGAATGATGGTGCTCCTGGAAGACAGTTTGGTCAAGATAGAAGAGAAGCAACGGGTGACAGACAAATGTACAGTCGAATTCCAGTGATGGGACGCCAAAGAGAAAACAATACAGCGTACAATTACAGGCGGGAGAGCACTGAACAGAGAGGGATTGTTAAGAAACGTTGCCATAATTGTCAGTCAGACCGACATCTGATAAAGGATTGCAAAGTACCACCACGAATGACAAATCTGAGAAATAGATTTACTCGAAGTGCAGAAAATCTCAGAGTAAATCAGATACAAGTAATGAATGCACCGAATCAGTCTGAAGAACAAGACAACCGCGAAACGGAAGTGAAGTCAGTGATGAAGTGCACGCCTCAATTTGCTATACAGAGAGAAATAGTAAATTCTGCTCCAATTAAAGATACTGGTCGAGAAACAGAAAGTAAAGATGAGTGTCAACGTACGAAGAAGTCTTTACTACAGCATGTCAATGTAGAGATACGTGGAAATGATGACAGTTGTCATCCCGTGCAAGTCAGAGCGCTGATTGACTCTGGTACTGAGATTCCAGTAATCAATGAGGAATTGTTGAAAGGAGCGACAGTGGAAGAAATTGGCAGAGTACATTTGCAATGTGTGGCTGGAGAACCCATTCCAGCTAAGTTGGTGAAAATCGAAGTGCGGATGAGTTGTCATAACGAAGGAGGAGATTTGAAAGACAAGGGAGTAAATATCGCGCCATATTTAACCTTGGTGTGTGCCAGCATTCCGGCAGTCTTGTGCAAAGATAACAAAGAAAAGTTCTTGCTGCATCCAGAGATAATCGCAGAACTGAAAGAGGTTCCACCAGTAAGTGTATTACAAGGAGAATTGCAAGCGAATGTGACTACAAGAGCACAGAGTCGGAGAAGAGAAGTGGAAGAAGGAGAAGAGGAAAAGTCAAATGAAAGTTTGCTAGATGAGGACACAGAAAGCGATGATGAACAAAGCGTTCAAGAAGAAGAAGAAGGAATAACATCCGGAAACAATGAAATTGAAGAAGAGATGGTTGCATGTGAACGTGATAATGATGATGATTCTGAGAGTGATGGTGAAATAGACACGAGTATGAGGGATTTGTTTGTCGAGAATACGAGTGATGAAAGACAATTGGCAGACGCAAAGAAATTTGAAGAGCAGCAGAGAAATGACGAGTCACTGAGGTCGTGGTGGAAGATAGCTGAAGACAAAGGATCAGAGTTTAGTGTGGTGAATGGGTTGATGTATAAGAAGCATCAAATGTTGGACCAGTCGGTGTATCAGTTGGTGTTGCCGAAGGAAAGAAGAATTCAGGTGATGGAATTGGCACATGAGTCAGTATTTGGCGGACACTTGGGAGAAGAGAAAACAAGGGAACGTATCAAGTTGTCCTTTGTGTGGCCAAGAATGCGTAGAGATGTGGTGAAGTTCTGCAAGTCCTGTGAGAAGTGTCAGTTGAAAGCACGAAGTTTGGTGATGGATCGAGTGCCGATTACACCAATACCAAGAGAGGATGTACCGTTCAGAAGAATGACCATGGACGTCGTAGGACCAATAGAACCGACTTCAGCAGCAGGGCATAAGTATTGTTTGTGCATCGTGGACTCATGTACAAGATGGCCGACAATATTCTTGATGAAGTCATTGACCGCTAAGGCTGTATGCGAAGCTTTGATGAAGCTGTTCATGGATGTGGGAGTTCCGTCAGTAATCACGAGCGATAGAGGGACGAATTTTACAGCCAGTCTAACAAGAGAATTTCTGAAACTGATGGGGTGTTGTCCTCGATTCGATTCGCCAGGACATCCAGAAGCGGCAGGATTGGTGGAGAGATGGAATCAAACGTTCAAGAAAATGATTCATCATGTCGTTGTGGAAAATCCGAGACAGTGGCATAAAATTATTCCATTTACAGTCTGGGCATTGAGAGAAGTGCCTAATGCAACTACAGGAGTGGCACCGTATTTGCTGGTCTATGGAAAGTTGCCGAGAGGGCCACTCACCATCCTTAAAGAAAGCTGGACCAAAGAAATAAATCTACCACCGAACATTGGAGTGCAACCGGCAAAGTACCTGAAGAATTTAAGAGCAGACATGGAAAAGGCCTTGACATTCGCCGAGAGCTGTGCTGAAGAAAAGCAAAAACAATACGCCAGTCAATACAACAAAAGAGCAAAAGATAAAGAATTCGAGCCAGGAGAGAACGTCATCGTGCTGTATCCAACGTCAACCAATAAATTGATCTCCCGATGGCATGGTCCATGCACGGTCCTGCAAAGAAGATCCAAATATTCGTATCTGGTGGACATGAACGAAAACGGTCGACGGATTATTCATGCTAACAAGATGAGGAAGTTCATTACGAGAACATTGTCTTGTGGTCTGATCGTGGAAGAGGATGACGAATTTGGATCAGTGGTAGAAATACCGCTGAAGGAAGACTATTCAGAGACAAAACAGAAGTCACTTCAATTGGATTACGAACAAATTGGACATCTGACCAGCGAACAGCAGAAACAATTACTTGATGTACTGAATCGATATGCAGACAGATTTTCAGACCAACCTGGACTATGTACATTAGTAGAACACGAAGTGGTGCTGAGACCAGACTTTCGAGAAAAAGAATTCGTGGCATATCGAATACCATTAATATACCGAGCAGAAGTGGAAAAACAAATACAAGAGATGCTGAAAGAAAACATCATTCAACCATCGTCAAGCAGAATGGCAAGTCCACTTGTCATTGTCAAAAAGAAGAATGGATCCTTGAGATTGGCTTGTGACTACAGGTACATTAACTCTTTTACTGAAAACTGTAGATATCCTATGCCAATCGTCAACGATGTCTTGAGCAAAGTTGGAAAATCCAAGTTCATTTCTGTTATGGACTGTCGCAGTGCATATTGGACTTGTCCTGTGAAAAAGAGTGACCAATGGAAGACTGCGTTTGTTACACATAATGGATTGTATGAATTTACGCGTGTTCCGTTTGGAATGATTAACTCTGGACGGACTTTTGTAAAAGCGATAAATATGATTTTGCAACCGATTCATGATTTTACTGAACCTTATGTTGATGACATTGCAGTGCATTCGAATGATTGGGACATTCATTTAAGACATTTGGAATTATTTTTGAAACAAATAAGACTGCATAATGTAACATTGAACTTGAAGAAATGTGTGTTTGGTAAGAGTGAGGTGAAGTTCATCGGTCACCTCATAGGATCAGGGAAGAAGATGATGAATCCAGATAGGATTGACAGTTTAATTAATTTGAAGAAACCTGAAACCAGGAAGGAAGTGAAGCAAGTCTTAGGATTTTTTGGGTTTTACAGACAGTTTATTTGTAATTTTGCTGAAATTGCTAAACCATTTAATTTGTACTGTGATAGCAGTGATTTTGCTGTGGGAGCTGTACTGTCTCAGGTGGACGAGGAAGGGATTGAACGTCCTGTTTCATTTATCAGTCAGAAGCTGACAGATACTCAGAGGAGGTGGGCGACGATTGAGAAGGAAGCCTATGCAATCATATGGGCTTTAAACAAGTTGAAAGAAATTCTTATTGGTTCTAAAATCAATGTGTTTACAGACCATAATCCTTTAGTTTATTTGACTGAATCAATGTCGAAATCTGCTAAATTAGTCAGATGGTCTTTATCATTGCAAAATTTTGACATTCTGTTGAACTATAAGAAAGGTAAATTGAATGTAGTAGCTGATTGTCTGTCTAGATTGTAGTGTAAGATATTTTATGATGTATTATGTTATGGACTATTTGCATTGTTTAGTTAAGGTACGTTCGCTAATTTTTATAGATAATTAGCTCTCTTTAAAAGAAAGGAGGGAGGTAATGTGAGCTAATATTGTATAGTCTATGTGGTCAGTCGATGTTTAGGCGTACGAATAGACCAGCTCAAGGTCAGCGTCTAGACAGTTAGGCCTGCAGGTGACAGACTGGCGGGAAAGTTGGCGCGGCTCGGCCGACTGTCGCCGGAGAGCGCGAGAGAGAGAGATAGGCAGACAGACAGACAGACAGATAGACAGACGGACAGATAGAAGGACAGAGCGGCAAGGGGAAGAGTGTACGCCCAGACAGTGAGTTAAGTTGTAGAAGAAGGAGTTGGTAGTAGAGTAGAGAATAGAAGACGTTTTAGAGAACAGTGGAGTTAGATAATAATAGTTGCGTTGCTGTCGTTGAATTCAAGCGTTTGTCGTCGTTGATCCATTGTTGTGTTATTTGCGTTGTTATGAAAGAAGAAGAAAATACAAGAAACAGAGCTTTGTTGTAATTGAACAAGTTAAGAACTTTAGAAACTTATACACTAGCTTTAGATGCCGAAGTACAGTGACTAGGTTAGGCATAGGCTGCGCTACTGAACACTGAAGAAAAAGGAAGAAAACTTTGAAGGTCAATTGGAGGTTGACAACACTGTTCATAGGAAGGCGCAAATCAATGTTGTAGTCTGTTCAAATCCTTTACTCTGCTACATTATATAAGCGCATATCATATAATTGTTTTTTTGTATGCGCACTTGTTATAGCGCCCCTTCAAGCTCTCTACTCAGAGGCGCTCCCGACTGCAGAGCGGACACTGCATCGGAGTTTCACGCCGAAGCGCTGAGCAATTGCGAGTGAAGGACTTGCCCAAGGTCCCTACGCGGCGAATTGAGGTGGATTCGGACCTCGAATCTTCCGATTTCAAGGCAACGACGCCACCACTACACCACCGCGCCTCATATACAGGGTGCGCCAAAAAAAGACCCCCTTGGTTTTTTGCCAATATCTTGGCCAAAAGTAAGAATTTCGAAATGAAATTTTACAGTCTTATAGACAATTCATATTTACACATCATGGCCGGATTTCATCAAAATATTTCAAACACAACAAAAGTTGCACCACTTTTAAAGAGGCCACCCACCGTTTTTTGACGATTCACAAACGCGACGCAACGAAAAGTGACAAAAAACGAATCTAATTATTCTGGTCAATATCTTGGCCAAAAATAAGAATATCGAAATGAAATTTTACAGGCTTAAAGACAATTCAAATCTGCACATGCTGGTCAGATTCCATCAAAATATTTCAAACAGAACATAAGTTATACCACTTTTAGTGAGGCCACCTCCCGTTTCTTGACGATGTAAAGACGTAACGCAGCAAAAAGTAGCAAAAACACGATTTTATTAAGTCTCATCTTAAATAATTGTTATCAAATAGCCCTGATATTGCCAGATGATCATTATTATTACCATTTAAAAAGAAACAGGGCACCAGCGTAGCCGCGCGTCACTGAGAAGTCACTTAGCAAGATGACAATCAAATTGGTAAATAAGGAATCTATCAGATTAATCAACAGGTCCATCAAGAACTTTGCAAAGGGACTCAAAAGAAGTCTTGGCACGGGTGGTGGGCTCATTGAACACAAGTTGTGAAGCACTACCAAGTTCATTTGACAACAGTTATTTGAGATGAGACTTAATAAAATCGTGTTTTTGTTACTTTTTGTCGCGTTTCGTTTTTGAATCGTCAAAAAACGGTGGGTGGCCTCACTAAAAGTGCTATAACTTTTGTCCTGTTCGAAATATTTTGATGAAATATGAACACCATGTGCAGATATAAATTGTCTATAGGCCTGAAAAATTTCATTTCGATATTCTTACTTTTGGCCAAGATATTGGCAAAAATCTAATTTTTGTTGCGCTTCGTTTTTGAATCGTCAAAAAACGGGGGGGGTGACCTTACTAAAAGTGATATAACTTTTGTTCCGTTTGAAATATTTTAATGAAATCTGGCCATTATGTGTAAATATGAATTGTCTATAAGCCTGTAAAATTTCATTTGGAAATTCATACTTTTGGTCAAAATATTGGCAAAAAACTAGGGGGGTCTTTTTTTGGCGCACCCTGTATATATATGTGTATATTATACACACATATATAATTATATATTATATAATATATATATGTGTGTGTAGGCGTGCAGGGGCGGATCCAGGGGGGGGCCAATCCGGCCATGGCCCCCCCATTTCAAAAATTTCTTTTTTTTGACCAGCTATTTTGCTCGAAAAGTAGACATGGCCCCCAAAAGTAGTTCCATAGGACTTTGGCCCCCCCTTCGAAAATTTCTGTATCCGCCCTTGTAGGCGTGTGTGTTTAGGGGTGCGTCTTGCTGTGAGTGAATGCGTGTTTACTCATTTTACTCAAAGATGCTGAATTTACTCAAGGGGCGTGGATATAGAGCGCCGGTGACACGAAACGGAGTATCCCCCCTGAAAGCTATCCGGGGGGATAGATTAATTCATCCCCCCGGATGGAATTAACCGGTCTATACTATCCGGGGGGTAAACCATTCTATCCCCTTTTTTGAAAAATGAGCATAATAAAAAAAATTATGCTGTAATCAAAATTTAAAGTGACTCTAATTGTGTTAAGTGTCCTAAGCAATGCTCAGATAAAGTAAACTCGAATTTATTTAGTGTCTCTGAGTGTTCTTAAGTGTTTTAAATGTTTTAAGTGCTCTAAAAACAGGGCAAAACAAATTATCTAGTAGGAATAAACATACCTGTTAGTGTCATTGTTCAAAACAAAGCAGATGAAAATTAATTTGCCCAAAAAAATACAAGCGGAAGCGGTTTTTTCGACTTTTTTAAATTTGGGGGGATACAATTAATACGGGGGATACTCTAATTCGTGACACCGGCAAATCGAGCGAAGCTTACGGCTGACAATGGAAATACACGGAGGACTCCGGATAGTTAAAGGAAGATTATTCCAAGTTCTTTCTAATTGAGATTTAACGAGTATTCGTTCGTAGGTCAATCCGCATAAAGTTGACATACTCACTGTAATATAGTCTATATATATATATATATATAATATATATATATACAACGTGAAAGTATTACTGAGTAGAGCTGATGTGAAGAAAAATGGTAGGCTACGGGTAGTGAAATATGTATACTGTATGTTCATCATTGAATATCATAGGCCTACTGAACAGATTGGTGTCTTTTAAGCATTAGATCTACTCTTTGATTGCCGATCTAAGCTTATACATTGTAAATGACAGTTATACGATTACTGACCAATAGGCCTAACTTAACTTTCAATAACATTTACTATAAGCTGCGAAGATCGGTATCGCGTGGAATTATATTCTCTTGGCCAATTTTGTAGATTCGTGTAAACATATAATTTTCCATTCCTAAAAGCAAACAGTCTGAATTGTTATGTCCAATTTTGCATCATTGTCTTCCTCCTTCCCTTTCTTCCCTTTCTTCCGCTCTTCCTCTCCTTCTCTCCTTCTCTCAATCTGTCTCAAGTTACATGTATCTCCCAGTTTCTCGTGTTATCTCTGTACGATCTCTCAATCTGCACACATCGTACATTGCGCATCAAACTCACGATTTATAAGATGGAGTTTCCGCGAAGCTAACCAGAGACCAATTGGATCAATTCATCAATTCATTTCTATCTCGAAGGAATAAATTGCTGGCGATGAATGCGGCGAGAAGACATCACGAGGAGGCGAATCGTACGAAAGAGAATGAATGACCTCTGGGAAATCGTACGGAAACAGAATGACAGAAATATGCAAACAGAAAACAAGCAGTTCACATTGTCAGCGTATACCCATTGGGCAAAGACATTAAATTTTGAACGCTACACTGACAGAAATCAGAATGAATTGCGTGACGGGTAATTGGTAAACAAACTATAGAGATTTGTAGTTGTGCTTCTTGGCACTTTTGCGAGAATGTCGAAGAGCCCGATGAAAGTAAGTTATATTGTAAACCCGATTAAACATAACTCGCAATTGGACGAGTAGGCCTATCCGACAGGTCTGAGTGTACGACTATCTGGATGAATAGTTAAATCACCTGAGGACACTCGTCAAATCATATGGCCACGCATAGGTTAGACTATATTATATGATCTGATCCTTCATTCGATATTTCTTAAAGCAAGAAGCTGAAAGAACGTAAAAAATGTAAAAATCTCGTCAAGTTCTCGACGTTGTTTTGCTTTTCACAGCATAAAGTCTGGAAGACTTGTTACAAGTGTAGGCCTACTAGAAGACCTGTTACAAGTATTGAAGGACCTGCGACAAAATCTTTTATCACATGATGATAAGAGCCTCAAGTGCCTTTAATGCTCACAGAATTATTATCTAATGTATCCATTGCATCACAAAGTCAAACCCAGGGCTTAAAGTGTGCCTGGACGGTCATGGACGGCGTCCACGCACTTGTTTTAAAATCTGAACGCCGTCCAGCCACTTATTGGCGAGCACAGATTGGAAAGGTAAAGAGCGTCCCAGGCATTTCTTTTGCATAGGTAAGGGACGTTCAGCAGGCACTTATTTTCCCCACACTTTAGGGACTGGTCAAACCGCTAATCCACAGGCTATTTCTTCAAATTTATTAACCTAAATACTGAAAGCTGCGGGTTTTTACGGACAAATTGCCTCGGCGTTTGGTCATGTTCAATGCGGGTAGCAAAATGCAACTGACGGAAAAGCGTGGGCAGATAATTCGCAATTCATACTGTTTGCGTCTCTAAGTTTTCATAGGCTGTCGATTTAACTTTTTGTGCAAATAATCAATTATCATATTTGAAATATTTTCCATTTCAGCTCCATTGCTGTAAAAGTAACCTAAGAGAGTGCGTGGTTTTGGGCATATTCTTATTCTATTAAATTTTTTAAAATTTGATAAAGAGCCGCTTCTGTAAAACATTCACTGACTAGTAACATTAATCGAAAACTTGCCACAAACTGATCAGCCTGTTGTTGTTGCTGTTGTTATTATTATTGCTGCTGTTGCTTCTGTTGTTTTTGCTGTTGCTGCTGTTGTCGCTTCAGTTTCCTGCTGTTTCTGCTGTTGCTGCTGCTGCTGCTGTTTTCGTTTTCGTTGCCATTATCTTACCGACTAATTAATTAAACAATTAGCAAGGCCGATCGAGGTCATAGGGTCGTTATATAAAAAATGTAGGCCCTACACTTCTCTGATTAACCTATGTGAAAAAGTTATCGTGGTTCCCTCTTTAGAATACTCTGAGAATTTTTCTCTGTGATTCGGGAGGCGGCGCCACATACCACGTTGCCAACCAAACATTTTGCACAGTGTACGCCCAAGAATAGGTAGGCTCTAGTGCAGGGGTTCTCAAACTGTGGTACGCGTACCCCTAGGGGTACGCCAGGCGTCGGTAAGGGGTACGCGAAAAATTCCAGAAATACAATTTTTTATTTTTTTATATGGACTTTTTATCCATCTTTCTTTGATTAGCGATGATTTTTAACCTTACAACATGTAACAGTATATATATCGTTACTTCTTTCTTTCACAACATATTATTGGACTCACATACTAGGTCCGTATACAGTGCATGCAGCATATTTATGTTTAGGTTAATTAGGGCCTATCATAATTTTGAAACAATTAAATAATGTATAAATGGTTGAAAGCACCAAAGCCAAAAATTCTCAACCTATTGTAGGCCTATAGTCTATAGAGCTCAAATAGCAGAGAGCTGAATTGGCCTAAGGATTAATTTCTGACCGAGCCTTAATTTTTGTTATTCCTTCCAGTAAGCTTATAGGTTACGTCATTTCTGGGCGAAGCTGGTTTTTTAAACTGTTCTAATCTTGCTATGAAAAACAAACATAGGGTTAATTTGCGTTTGAAATTGACAAATATTAGACCAGATATTTTAAATCTGTGCTAGTCTAAACAAGCCCGCAGCACTGTAGGTTGGCTTTTCTTACAGGGGTTATAGACCAATTTTTCTTTTAAATTTGTTGAGAAGATTATATGACTCAAACTAAATTTTGCTCCCTATATAGTATATAGCCTATGACACTAATAAACGATGTGACCAATGATTAAATTGATTTTTAGTTGTCATTGCAAGCTATGGGACCTCGCAATGGTATTTTGTTTATGACCTGACTTTCCTGGGGGTACGCCATCATTCGACTTTCTTACTTGGGGGTACAATAAAAATAAAGTTTGAGAACCCCTGCTCTAGTGGGCTGGCACATTTGCATTCAATTGCCCGTCTGAGTTGCCTTGATCGCGTCCTGCGATCTGCAGCCCGCCTTATTGGCCGCACACCTAAATTCAGCCACATCTCCAGCTATAGCCTATGCGTGACGTTCTCCACTGGCTTCCACTCAAGCAGCGAATTGAGTATATAAAAATGATATCTACTCTAGTCTGGCGCTGCATGCTAGGCCTTGCTCCTGCCTACCTTTGTGAGCTTTGTAACCCTACTCTTAGTTCTCACCACTTCCGCTACCTTCGTTCGACTGAACAAAGTCTACTCTCAGTCCCTTTTGCTCGAACTTCCACTATGCAGAACCGTGCTTTCTCGGTGATAGGACCCTCAACCTGGAATGGTCTTCCTCTGACACTCCGCTCTCTTTGTAAAAATCCTTCTCAGGCTTTCCTCTCTCATCTTAAGACAGTTCTAGTTGGCCGCGCTGAGGTTGGGAGCGCCTCTGAGTAGCCCCCTTGAAGAGGTGCTATATAAATGCATCTAATGAATGAATGAATAATGTATTTCGAACCAAGGCATTCGACGTCAGAGTAGTTCGAGTGGCTTTGCTAGAAGTCGTTAGGTTAGTCTGCCATCGGCGATTTCATACATTGGCAATGACCCCCAAGACAGAAGTCCTTCAGAAGTTCAGATTCTTCTTCAGCGATCACTCGGAAGGTAATGGATCTGCGGTTGTAAAAAAGCCCTTCGGCTAAGCGTCGTAAGTAGGTCCACTATAATAAAGCAGGGCTTATTTTAAGAAATGCTAAGAATTACTCAATCCCTTCTTTTTCTCCTCATCCTGCATGGCAAATTACCCACAATCGGATGACAATTACCTTGTAAAACTATTTTTAGCTGCACAGATTAAGGGCTTTTACAACTGCACAAATCCACTGAGAACAGAGAACTGCATAGGCTATGTTGTGTAGAACCGCACGCTGAAAAAGAGCCAAATCAAGTCATACGAACAATTGGTAAAGTCTTTACTCTTATATTAAACTCAGCAAAAATAGAATGCAATTGTTCAGCACTAATCAATTTTACACGACTTTTGCGCATGGTCCCTGTTGGGACTTCCATTATCAGTTGGAGTAGCGGCTCAGTAGCCTAATCTCAAAATCAGCCGGGTGTGCTTGCAAAACCTATTTTTATAGCTTATTTAAATAATGCCTCACCTGACGGGAACTCAAGTGTCGTGTGAGGCATTATTAAATACCGTCATTTTATTGCGTGCAGTGCAGGCCTATAGTAACTAACTGCTCGTTCTTTTTACGAATTGTTACAGGTGTAACCGCGAAAATATAGACTACGTTAATAAACTTCTAAAGTTGAACGCTTTGCTAAATTTAAAGTTACGCTCAACTCCTCTATCAGTCCGCCGTCATCATTGTTTTGTGTAACTGGATGTTTAGGCCTACTTTATTGGCCTTATAAAGATATCGATAACCATATGCTATTATTATTCCAATTTTAGAACCCGACACATTAGATATAATATAAATTGTACTCGAGCTGCGTGGGGTGATACTATTTTGACAAACTATAAAGCTTGTTGCAAAGAGACTTAGGCCTGTTCTAATGAAAAGCATTTCCTTCACGGCATCGTGGGTTTTCTCTTATGAGCGACCCGTAAAAGTCAGAAAATTTTGCAGCCGGTTGGCACTGCTTTAAATTCAGTCTTTGAATTCAGCACGTTTAGCCTATGCCTCCTATTGTTGCAATCCTGTGGAACAGGTGGAACATGCCGTGATGCGGCTTTGAGGTTATATTAAGTCTATATATTTATTTGAAGTTGCGATCTACAGTACAAGTTCTCAGTTTTGTTTTGCTATATCATCCTGTAGGCTATAGGCCTAGTTGCTAAATATATAGATTATATTTAACCTGTTCTATTTTTGCTAACTGCGGCTTTAGTTCTCTCTGCGTTAGCTGGGCTTTGGAACCTCATGGTAAATACCCAAGATCTCAGGTTAACATTTAAAGCATTCAACTATAGTATATACTAAAGTATATCGCCTAAAGGCTTCTGAAAACTACATGTAATTGCTTAAAACGCAGACGATATTTCTTGAGCCAGACTGGACGCCGCACATAAGAGAGATTCTGCCTCTGATGTTATAATGCTGCCTTAAGATCTTTCTTTCATCTCCCATGTCTAAATGGTTCCTCTTTGACTCTTAGAATTAAGCACCATAGACAATGGTCTGTTTTGTTCCGCTTGATGAGACAGACCTTCGCTTAACTTCTTTTTAAGACAAACGCATGAACACGTTTTCAAATGGAATTGTCGATGATTATTGGCCGCCAGTTTATCGTCTATAGACAAGTTGCCGTATATTTATCGACGGTGAACGAGCAAACTGAAAACCGAACTCTACTGCAGTTCGGCCGATCTGAGTGCTTATGCCATGGCATGGGTGTAGAAGATCGCAGCAGAAGGGAGAATGCCAGCTGAGTGTTGATGGATGGATCCGATTTGACCAGGGTCTATGACAACAGAGGCCGTTACCCTGGACAGAAATTCTGAGTGTTGAGATTGGCATTCAGAGTAGGACCACCCAGAGGGGGAACGCAGAGGGAAATAGCCAGAGGTCCGGCGACTAGACTATTAGGGGCCAGGGCTAGGTGGTTATAATTATATACGACGTTTATTATTTATGTATTTTTAAATGAAAGAATTATTACAGAGAATTTACTGCAATCAGTTTAAACTTCAGATTAACAACTAAATAAAATTATTAAATTTTTTATTTAATACGATAATATAAAATTACCGGTATTGTAGGTCAAACCTGCACTTTGATAATTTCATTTTGTCTCCAATTTTTTCAAATGAAGCTTAAAATAGTTTAGGGGCCTGATACCAGCGGTCCAAATTACTCTCATCATCCCTCACTCAGAGCAGATGTTAAAATAGCCTACAACGACGAAGTTTTGTAAACTATAGTGTCGCGCGCGTCCTTTTGTCGTTTTGCAGGAAGCTTAAATCATGCCGAAGTAGCAAGGGAAAAAATCGATTATCTTGAGAATATTTAAGAAGAATATTCATGAGACGGATGGCAGTGAAGGATGAGCAGAGAAAAGCACCGAGGAATTGCACCGGAATATCTTATGCACTTGAATGCGACTTAGACAACAGTATGTCAATACACAGACGACTATGACGATACTTATGTGGGACGCGGTGGTGTAGTGGTGGCGTCGTTGCCTTGAAGCCGGAAGGTTCGAGGTTCGAATCCACCTCGCCCCGTATGGGCTTTGGGCAAGTCCTTCACTCACGATTGCTCAGCGCTTCGGCGTGAAACTCCGATGCAGTGTCCGCTCTGCATTCGGGAGCGCCTCTGAGTAGAGAGCTTGAAGGGGCGCTATAACAAGTGCACATGCAAACATACAAACATACAAACTTAGAAGAGTAAGTAGAACAGAAAGAAGAGAAGAAGAAGACGAAGAAGAAGACGACGACGAAGAACTGGAACAAGAACAAGAAGAAAGAGAGACGGGAGAGAAACTGGAGGTAGAGGAGGTAGAGAGAGGGTCAAGGTCAGGTAAAAGGAAACTCTGAATAGGCCTATGACCGAGATAGAGATATGCTGAAACCTTGAAACCTTGAGAATGAGATAACTACATTACTACAATAAAACAGATAACTATAATTGAAGACTGTTTAATGGTTTTCCTGCTAACTCAACCTTCTTGCTAACAGCACTAAAATAATTTAAGACATGCTGCAGGCAACAATGGGCATTTCTGGACTATGTCTAAAGTCCTACCTACATATGCGATATGCAACGTTTCCTATGAAATTTCGATCTCAATTCCGCAGTCCACGTAGTTTATAGGATACACAAAGACAGACTCCGCATCTGAGATAATATAGTAGGCCGTATACTCACAGCTACCTCTGTCTACACAGTCCTCTCTCTGATAACCATTCGCTGTCTCTTCTCTCCAGAGCGCATCCCGGAAATTAGTTGTCGGCATCGCTACAGGATGGTTTAATATTTTACTAGTCTGTTGATGCATGGCGGACAGTTGCCTGCCAGCGAGCAGCCGTCTATGTAGCGCGATATATTTTTTGTTTGGAGTGATGACAGGCGTTATTCCATGATTTGAATGATGGCTGACGTAGACAGAGAGAGATTGTGTGTGTGTGTGTTTGTGTGTTTGTGTGTCGACCGGGTTCAGTTATCCGTTAGGCGTGATTTCAATTCGTCTGAAGGATGGTTTCAATTCGCACGAGTGCGAATTCAATTCAGCGTCGGAGACCGGCTGACGTCTCTCGACTCTGCGGCGATTGAACGTTGCTGCAGAACATGACAGGCGACTAGATTCGGCAGAGCCTCGATCTGCGCCTGAGAAACAGCCAGAGAAACATGTCGACACACCAATTTCAAAACACAAGGTCAATAATTCAACGACAGGTTCATATCTACCAAAAATATTTAATGACCATCTGACCAATGGAATTTACATGGAAACTGATGTCAAGTTTATTCCAAACTAAAGCGATAACTTGAGTTTCATTACTACAGTGTTAAGTAGGCCTAACTGCAACGTAATGTGTTTCTCAGCGCCCACAGAAGCAAGGCCAGTTTAGTTATTGGAGGCATAACAGTAAACAAAGTATGCATATACCAAATCGAATCCGATATAATATAGCTACATGTAAACTGCCCTGTTCGTCGGTCAGGTAAAAATCCAGGAGGTCAAGCTTAGGAGACAGGATGAACCTGGATGGTGCTACGGTGGTAATCGGTGATACTGGTGGTCGTGTGGTGGTGCAAAAATAGAAATAGGATAGGATAGCTATTATAATAATAAGAATTATAAGATAACTATTATAACGTGATTTAACTATATATATATATATATATACGATTTATGTTCGAAATACCATAGCCAACTGCATTCTCAGCACAGATCTCATGACGCGCATGCCATTGACGTCTTTGGTATAATATAGCATGCAATACCTGTTAATTGACATCTACACAGGTATTTGTTCAAAGCTGTTTATCTGACAGGGACTGCATATATAGTTTTCAATCTAGTTCCTTTTTTAATCGCGATTCAACCAGTTCTATGTTTTATTTATCTTCTTATTTGATTGAATATTTATTAATAATTATGTGAACTGTTGTAGAGTTTGCTTCGCTTTCGTTTACCAATATTTGCACATGTAATGTATGCGTACTTATATCGATATGCAAGTATCAGAGAACTTCTATAGCGCCATTCAGCTAACTTACAATGACGCTGCAGCATGACTTCCTGGGAATAAACAGAAGGATGGCCAAACCGTGTGCGACGAGACCACAAGTGCGTTTGCAGGCGGTTCAATAAAGTATATACTTACTTACTTACTTACTTAATTAAGCCTATAATTATATATAAATATATAGGGTCTATAATAGTCTACCTGTGGCTGTTTAACGACACTGTGTCATGTTGACCTCCTTATTTCTCCAGGTTTAGAATTGGTACTCAAAAGTATGAGCAGTGGCGGAGGTCAGTTATGCCTAGTTGCAGGTCTCATCATTTATATGACATGCATGGTCATGAAAACCGAAACTCATTGCAGGTTCTAAAAACGTATGACACTTGAATCAGTGGGTCGTGTAGAGTCCACTAAGCTGAGATATTTGCCACAGCAGTTCCAGGATACAAGCACGAAACACCTCTAGCCTATATACCTGCTCACGAGTGAATTCAGACCAGATTCAGATGGATATGAGCAAACGCGACCAGGTCTTATATCCTCGTGATGCATTCATTCAGCAGATATTGTTAGTTCAGAAAACAGAAGTCATCACGGTTGACTCTCGGATTCTGATTTTCTGTGGCTTTGAAGTTGAACAGTCTTATGCTATAGATGGCGTTGAGTCTGCCTCTCCGACGCGGCTTTGCGTAGTGCTGAGAGATTGAGGAGAGTTACATTTGAAGAAGATGTCAAACGAACGATTTTTTGACACATCCTATTCTGCAAAGTAGACGCTAGTATCTGGATGTTGTTAGACACGATAGGATAGATTTAGACACTATAGGATAGCTCCAGGCAGACAAGTGGCTCGGTGGCAATTGAAAGCCATTGCGATTAGCACACGCAAGAAAACGAGATGAACCAGGACAGAGTGCATGTCGTGAATGAACTGATAGACAGACACACGAGAAAATAAATCGTCGTGCCTTATAGCAGTTTTATCAGCGATCAGATAGGGCAGATGAATATCTACAAAGCGCGTGTATTTGAAATTGAACGAGACTGATGAGCAGTTGGAGTTAAACGAATTCAACCTGAGCATCGGTTTCGCTTTTCATCGCTTGCACGACTGCGCTTAAAAAAATTCAGTCACGCTCGACGTATCGAGTTTCGACACCAGATGATCTACGAAACGAAAGACTATACGATGTCAGGAATCATGCACGATTGAAAATCATCAGCCAGAGAACGGGTTGATAGGTCTATTTCCTTTTTATGTCTGTGAATAGCGCTTGCGCAGCATATAGCTTAATAAAAAAAAATATCGTGCTTTACCTGTATTTGTCGAAGTGCCAGCTCTATGCTGTCCGTTCTGCTTTCGAGGTGCAGTTGTCTCGAGTTCATGTCGACAACGTTCTCCAGTATGTTAGATTGAGTCTACACAAGCAACATGTGAACAGCTGTAGGTCATATATATGCAATTTAATATCCAACATTTTATATATTGCGCTAATCCAAAAATTCCTGATCGACCCGCAAGCACTTTGAATGCCAGCAAGTCCAGTAATAGTTGCAATAAAAAGTGTTTATCATGGTCACATGTGAAGGTCAAAGGATGAAGTTTTTCTTGGGATGTCTTCCATGGAATCTACGCATCTGCTGGTCTACTGGAGAAAATTAATTTTTTATTCCGATGGTAACTATATATATATACACGACAATTTCAAAACATCGTCATTAGCAAGGTGCATGCGGTGTAGGCCCTATCAACTGCTTTACAACAACCTCTTTAATTGTATGCATATTATTGGGATGCGACCTACAGCAAATTGCAAAAAGATTACCCGACTATAGCACTGCAAAATTTTTATGTGTTCAGTATCAGTGCTTAACGTATTATTAGATCATGGACGAAATATAATTATGCTCTAGTTAGGTATACCATTTCTAATGATATTTACTGGAGTCTATAATTATGTAATCCGTATGTAAGATATTTTTCCTATTTAACTTTTTACAGCCTTTGTTTCTCTATGGTGCACATGCGCAATGAGTTCCAGTCTTTGCCTACCTTAGCCATGTCGACGAGAGAATTGGCGTTATCTTGTAGTTTTCGTTGCTCTATCTTCACTTGACGTAAACTGTACAAGCCAACAAAATCTATAGGTACAACAGTACAAGCCAACAAAATCCAGGTGCAACCGTACAAGCCAGCAAACCCAGGTACAATCGTGCAAGCCAACAAAACCCAGGTACAACCGTACAAGCCAACAAAACCCAGGTACAACCGTACAAGCCAACAAAACCCAGGTAAAACCTACAAGCCAACAAGATCCAGGTACAACCGTACAGACCCACAAAATTGTACCTGGCTTTTGCTTGCTTGTACTGTTGTACATGCCAACAAAATCCAGGAACAACCTAGAAGCCAATCAAGTTGGAGTGAAAACACAAAACCACGACATGGGAAAATGAAAATTTGAAGACGATCAAGGTTGCTCCACAGCATATGTATATTATTTTCGTCTCGGTTAAGGAAACGAGTCTTTGGAGTTACCACGCAAAACCGTGAGTCACTTCTATCTATATCAACCGGCACACGTATACGAATACCTGGTCTACGTGCAGCAGGAAATTCAAGGGATGGCCGTACGCGCGTCATCCACCATCAATGAGACTGAATTGCTACTTACACATTGGCTGCTGAGGTTGCTATTCCTTAATTCGCTTCAATTTGGTCCAGAAACTTTGAACATGATATTATTATGTGTATCATTGTGTCGGCTTTTGATGTAAAATCTTTCGATGGTTCCATGTTTTCGTATACACGGAACACCTCTTGATATCTAAGCATTTCTTGATTACGATTCATTCTGTGCTACTGACATGTAACAGTATTTTTGGCTAGCGTACAGTACCATTCTGTTTATCATAACTCTGAATTATTACGAGACATCAATTTCCAATGCAATTTAGACAATATATTATTATGTCCGAATGTCTTGGCTATTCTTTCGAGGACGTTTCTGCCCGTCCATCATCTTCGCTATAAAAGTGTCAGTTTCATTTCGAGAATGTCTGTCAATCTCCTCGATTGCCGCTCAGCATTGATGTCTGTGCGTCGTTTGTTTGGCTAAGATTCGTCTTCTAATCGATGCACTTGGACACGACGCCTGGACCGCGTGCACACAGGCAGAGCCAGACGCTCTTTTAGGGGGACTTAATCAATCAAACCGCCTGAAGAGGCGCCACGTACACGAAGCTTCCAAATAATATTACCCTACAGACGATGACAGCAGAGCATATAATCATGGGCGGAGTTTATCAGAGGCTAAAGGGGGGCTAAGCACCCCAAGAAGACCCGGATTCAGTTTTTCTTACCATGTAAGCGATATCTTTTCCCGGGCTTAGCCCCTCCAAAAAAGGGTAGGCCTACATAAGTTAGCCCCTCCAAGAACGGAAAAAACTCCGCCCATGCATATAATTATTTAAGAGAGGAGCAGTTATATTTGAAAAAACCGTTTCCCCTCATTCAAACCTGTGAATGGCGTGCAGAAACTTTCGTTGGTGACTTCTGACTTTGCCGGTGTGGATCTTTTTGGTCAGCGTTGTGTGTTTATAGATGAGCCACGTCTCCCGAAGGACGTTGGCAGCGGCATTCTTCAGCTGCAAACAACACAATGATATTCTATATATTATGCATACATTTTCATGTTTTTTGTAGCGATTATGTTGGTTCGACCTTTACCGTTCGGACGATCGGTGTTTTATTAATGCGATCTGCAACAGCGTCGTCAGTCAGAAACGAAGTTCAGCTTCATATCTCTTTCAACAGAATTACCTTCCACTGTCACAGATCTCTCGGTCCATCTGCCTTCTTAATCTCTCGGCGGCCACATCTGTTTCGTCACATGGCATCACTGGACAACCCCTATGACTTGACTAAGCCGGTGTGGCATGAAATCTTGTCCGGCATGAAATTATGTCCGGAAAGCGTTGTCATTGGTTCATGTGACCGATGACATCCGATAGCAACTGTCAAGCTAAAGCATCATGAAATCTTGTCCGGGAAAGACATAAAATATCAAAGATAATAATAATTCCAGCGCAGCGTGTCCATCTAATAATAGACATCAACATCTATATTTGGAACTTGTTATTAACAGTAACCACATATCGTTTCCGGTAAAGACCTAAAATACTTAAAATAATAATTCCAACGTCCCATAAAAATTGGGAGCTATAGTTATGACAAATAGGGCAAATTAAATTATTAGCCTAGTCGTAGCCCAGACAGCCAGGCAGGCTGTCGTCCCGATGGTGGCCAACTGGTGTAATTTGTCCTATATACGCGGTCATCGGCTAACTGACATTCCATGACTTTGCCACGATCTCAGCGACTGTCGAACAATTCCATGGGCCTCAGTGTTGCACACAGTGATCCCACGTCTGGGTCTGTCAGCCAAAGTTTGGGTGGGAGGTGTGGAAGGGTCGGGCGCTGCCTGAATTCAATAGGGAAACAAGACGGGAGGCGTGGGGAGAGGAGGTAGCAACGCAGCCCAGGTTTCAAATTCATTGGCTTCAAACAATGGAACCTCGGTAGCCTATTTAGCAACGGCTTTCCCTACACGTCCGCTGCAAGGTTTATATTGGCGCCAACGTCCACTTGTATGATTGGTGCTTTGTAGGCTATTTAGGTTAGTGAGCAATGGCATACATGTAACGGCGGAGTCGGACACGATTTCATGACGGACAATATCTCATACATAGGCCGCATGAAATACTGTCTTGACAACGGAAGTGGGCGGAGCCGGACAATATTTCATGCCGGACATAATTTCATGCCACACCGGCACAAATTGCTAAGTTTTAAGCAGCAGCTGCATAGAAATTTACCATTTATGGTTAGAAACTGTCGAAGATCGGATAGCAGCATAGGTGCAATCACGTCCTAAAAGTTGGGGGAACCATAATGAATCACGTCCTAAAAGTTGGGGGGACCCTAATAATAAAGTTTGGGGACCACTCAAAAGTTGGGGGAGACGCGTCCCGTGGGTCCCATAGGGTGGTTGCGCCTATGGATAGCAGCCGTCTAGACGTTCCTGCAGCACACGATAAACTACATATAATTCCTTTTCAATGTATCTACGAAGTTCAGCTGAAAGTTCTAAGAGGAAAACTATCACCGAACGGAGACAAGCAAGGTCAGAAAATCACCCAGTTCATCATCTGCAATTATCACAAATCAGTTTTTATTAAATAAATTAAATTCTATGACTCAAGGAAACTGCGAAAAAATTCACCGAACGCCAATCAGCAGTAATGCAATATTATTATAGGCTCTATTATTTGTAGCAATATTTATAGCCAATTCAATTTTACTATTTTTTAAGTGACAATCTATTTTTTGTGCAAAAGACACTCAGACAGTCACCCTCTTGGTCAGTTGGTTGTCCATCATGAAGTTATGGACGTGTTTTTCGGCTCTGGTCAGTTCCAGCTTTCGAGCCAGCACTGCAACAACCAAAGCCGTACATCCGGAACCCTGAATAAAATCATTAGACCGTCAGTCAGATCTATACGTACTGGTCACACACGCTGCCCTCGTGAATAAGCTGGTGCCCTGCGCTTGGTTTCTATAGTGGCTATATTCTGTCTGAAGCAGTGTACCTCAATATATGCATACATCCCCATCCCCATTCCCCATTCAATGAACAACAGTTCAAACTTCAAGGTATATTATGGCAGTTGAGGTTAAGAAATATCAAGACAGCGGTGTTGTACCTTTATAACACCGTGGGGCACCGAGGAAATTATTATTGTAAAATAAAAAGCAACGACAAAACTTAGTTGAAAATTATTAACTGCAGTATTAAATTCATCATGGATCATGATCACAATGAAAGATGGAATACATGAAATTGCATATGTACTGCCATAATGATCCAAGTCACGAATGAATTGATTTGCAAGTAGGCCCGTGATTTGGTCCATTAAAGTATTTCCCCAAAATTGCCCAAATTCGTTGAGCTTGGGCGGATCATTTAGAATCAAACCGCACGCCGTAGCCTACGATGAACAATGCTGGATTAAGTGAATTAATATGGGTTAAGAAAATCTCAGGAAAGCAAATTTTAAGTATCGCAGGTAGATCGGTTAAGAACACATGTACGACTTAACATCCGAAGCAATCTAACTATTTCCATATTTTTTATAGCGAACGATAAAGGTGGCTATAATCAACCCGTGGTGACTTAATGGTTCCTTTCACTCGCTCTGCGCCAATGTAGAGCCGTTCGTTCTCTGTGGTTGGTCCAACAACATGGAATGGGTTACCTTGACTATGCGACACCTCCCAAACTGTTCCTCAACTTCACAAACTGTTGAAGTCTGTTTTTATCGCTTGATCTCGGCCAGGAGCGGTTCTGGGTAGGCACCTTGTTTGTATGCGCACTTGTTATAGCGCCTCTTCCAGCCCTCAACCGCTAATCAGAGGCGCTCCCGACTACAGCGCGGACACTGCATCGGAGTTTCACGCCGAAGCGCTGAGCAATTGCGAGTGAAGGACTTGCCCAAGGTCCCTACGCGGCGACTTGAGGTGGATTCGAACCTCGAACCTTCCGGCTTCAAGGCAACGACGCCACCACTACACCACCGCGCCACCTTGAATGGGCGCTATATAAATTCTGATTGATTGATCGAATGATTGAAGAGGTCACATTCCGAGTGGATACCTACGCACTGTACGCAGGCTATGTAAAGAGTACACGGAGAATGATGGATGGGATTGCTGCAGGATTTAAGTGATTTTGATTGGACTGTTGTTTTACCATGACTCCTGTGCAGACCGTGATGGCTCGGCCGCAGTACGTGTTCGGAACGATATCACCGTAGCCGACGGATAGAAATGTTATCGATATCAACCACATCGAGTTGAGTAGGTTTCGGTGCTTCTCGGAATGATAGCTGTGAAACAGAAGCAGCACGAGAGTCGGTTATGTGCAGCGAAATAGATGCATGTTTTACGCTTTCAATTGGATAATAATCTGTCCGTGAAACACTATAGCATGCATGTCCATTATCAAAAGGATGCCTGATCATAGATATGACACATGAAGAACACCATCGCACAATCAACAGGCGCTGTATTTGTTGATTTCCAGGTTTAGACAGGGTCTAAAGTGTGGCAGGACGGTCATAGACGGCGTCCATGCACTTATTTTGAAATAATTTTATGAACGCCATCCTGTCACTTATTGGCCAGCACAGCCTGGAAGGGTATATATAAGGGCGTCCAGGCACTTCTTTTTCCACACTTTATGCACTGGGTTTAGATGAATTCCAAACTGGAAAGATAAGTTGAGATTCGTTCAGTCGTCGTCAGGGGCGCCTCTGCATGTTGCCAATCCCTCATAGTGCGTAGTCATGGCGTAGTTGTATCGTCAGCACCAGCAGCAGCAGCACAGATTGAAATCCACCAATGTTCAAAAGTATGTGTTGCTGCGGCTGCTGCATTTTTTCCATGTGTTCTCCGGTGCACTGGCGTAGCGATGCCCGGAAACAATTACGGCTCAATTTCTCTCTTGTACGGTAATGGCGATCGCGGCTCAATTTCACTCTTATACGGTAATAGCGATCGATGTCGCGTTAATCAAATCCGAAGCCGTGCGCTTTAAAACCAGCATCCTAAAATCAAGGTGATAAAATAACGGAGTGGTATTGTCACTGCCATGCAGTTTCCATGCTGCTATAGCGTTGCATTAGGCTAAAAGTTTTGCAAATGAATGATAAAATTTCATTTGGAAAGGTGTACTAAGCCAGTGTGTGCTCGGTTGTTCCACTCTATCTTGCCATCCATTGGCAACACAATCATCAGTAACAGTTTGATACAAATAGAGTTACTTTGAAATAATTCTACTCTCGACTGTTCGAAGTGCGTTGATGCACTGATTGCGATAAGGTAGTTGCCACGATCGCAATCAAGGCCGCAGTGGAATGTTGGAGGGGCTTATCCCCATCTCTTTGGACACTGAGTTGTTAATGCGCAAATCCAAAGGTCTGGACACGGCAAAATAGTATACATGTACTTCCGTTCCATTTAATTGCAAGGGAGCAGGTAGCCTACATGTATGAACCCGAAACATTTGGATCTCAGTCATCTCACATTGAACTCTAAACGGATTATAAACTACCACCGTGTCGCACAGTAATTGCGATGTGAAACTCATTACAAAGCACTGAAAGATAAATGAACAAAACATGTTTAATTGTTTTCCGCTTTCAGCTGATAGCGTCTACTAACAAGGTTCTAGCAGTGTGATCGTCATCTTTAATGTACGGCGTATACCTTATTGAACGGATTCCTCTGTGGATATACAGGAGTCAAAAATGAAAGGTGAAACAGCCAGTCAAAAATGGGGTGATATGGTAGTCAAAAATGGGAGGTGAAATAGTAGTCAAAAAAGAGAGGTGAAATAGTAGTCAAAAATGGGAGGTGAAATAGTAGTCAAAAAGAGAGGTGAAATAGTAGTCAAAAATGGGAGGTGAAATAGTAGTCAAAAAAGATAAGTGAAATAGTAGTCAAAAGTGGGAGGTGAAATAGTAGTCAAAAAAGATAAGTGAAATAGTAGTCAAAAGTGGGAGGTGAAATAGTAGTCAAAAATGGGAGGTGAAATATTGTAGAAGTCAGAGATGAGGGATGAAATAGAAGTCAGAGATGAAAGGTGAAATAAAATTCAAAAATGAGAGGTGAAATAGTAATCAGGGATGAGGGTGAAATAGTAGTCAGATATGATAGGTGAAAAGTAGTCAAAGGTGTGAGGTGAAATAGTAGTCAGAGAGATGAGAGATGAAATAGTAATCAGGGATGAAGGTGAAATAGTATAGGGATGAAGGTGAAATAGTATAGGGATGAGGGTGAAATAGTAGTCAAAGGTGTGAGGTGGAATAGTATAGGCCTAGTCAGAGAAGAGTGGCGAAACAGAAGCCAGCGACTTGGATTTCCATTGATGCACAATCATCCATTGATTGCTTATGCACTATAACAAAAAGACGCTGAATTTATGGTCTGTTCATCCGAATAGTAATTAACGTCGTGTCGTTGATGAAGCTACATGTAGCTTAATTAATCTAGACCGGCCGAGCGTCATTTTATAGCGCTTGTGTTAATTAGATCTGCACAAGTCCTCCAAGCTGAGAAAATGTGATGGATGGGACACGTCCTGGGTGGGATTCCCGTCTCTGTAGGCGGTGTTTCGATGCAGGACCTTTGCCCCGAATCATATACCGCGAAACGGAATTAATCATCGCGTATATAAACATGCAGACGCTCAGTCACATGTGTCGGTTACCATGAGTACCTCTGAACCTTAGTGTGCCTGTCTCTCTAGTCAGCTTGTCTGTACCAGTGTCTGTACCGGTGTCTGTACGAGTGTCTGTACCAGTGTCTGTACCAGTGTAGGTACCAGTGTCTGTACCAGTGTCTGTACCGGTATCTGTACCAGTGTCTGTACTCTGTACCAGTGTGTCGATTCGTGCGGTCGTAACTCCGTATATGTTGACATAGAATGATAAATTGCGTACATGTCGACATATGAAAGGTGTGGTTGAATGTATACACACACTTGCGTATTATTTTTTATGGATGTGTGTGAGAGCATCTATTAGGCGTGCTAGTAGGTCCGCAAACGTGTGTTTATATATATATATATATATATATATATATACAATATATATATATATATAAATGTTCATGTGTTTGTGTGTTGCAAATGCGGCTCAAGAGTTGTTCTTATTTTTCTCGCACTTGTCATAGCGCCCCTTCAAACTATTTACTCCGAGGTGCTGATTCTAGATAGGCAAGGCGTCGTAGTTGGTTGAATTGGAATTTAAAACAATTCTCATGTGGCTCATATTATACAGGCCCCCTTCATTCCAGGATAGCACAGTTGAAAGCCCCTGGAACCACAAATTCCAACTGGCCACATGTAGCATATAGTTGCAATACAATACAACACAATACAATACAATACAGTACAATACAATATCATAGACTATACAATTGTGGGCTCGGTGGTTTAGTGAGTATGTTCGTTGCCTTGCAGCCGAAGGGTTGCAGGTTCGAATCCACCTCAAGCCGTCGCGTAGGGACCTTGGGCAAGTCCTTCACTCGCAATTGCTCAGCGCTTCGGCGTGAAACTCCGATGCAGTGTCCGCGCTGTATTCTGGAGCGCCTCTGAGTAGAGAGCTGGAAGGGGCGTTATAACAAGTGTAGGCCTACATACATACAAAAAAAACATACAAACAAAGAAATTCGTGGACGGTAAACGGCGTGGCGCACATTCAAAAGAGCAGCGGTGTTGGCCTTACTCGAGCGATAATTCATTGAAGAACGAGCGAAAGGTCGAAGTCAAACAAAAGCGCTACATGAAGACGTTTGCATTTCTATATTTAATTTCGTGATGTAGACCTAGTTAGCAACTCGCTGTCGTTAAAACCAAAGGATGCGTTGCAGTGATGTAGAGAGCGCCTCTGAGTAGATCTCTCTTGAAGATGCGCTATATAAATTTTCAGAATGAATGAATGAATCTGTTATTATATTTGGTTGTTATATGGGGAGGGGGCGGTATAGCGCATTGGATAACAAACTGGCATGGAGAGCGAGAGGAACCGAGATCGCGCAAATTAAGGCGGACATGCTTTGCAGGCTGCTATTAGCGCCGTCTATTGCAGGCTGTCTGTTCTGTAAATAGTTAAGATTTATGTCTTCTCTCATTTTTGTGAATTGTTTCAATTGCATAAATGTATACTGTAACCGGATGCAGTCTGTCAACCGGACTGCCCAATTAAGGAAATCATTATTATTATTAAATTTTGTTGATGGTTCACCTCGTTGCACCTAAAAATATCAGGTCGTGCAATGTGGGTCGATGTGCACATAATTAGGATCGACTCAGGCGATCCATTATCGCCTTCAATGGTTGATTGGTCCATTTCTGTTCCTGCTTGCTTCTATTTCTTAGTCTCTGGTGCACCCATACATGTATATGTGTCAGCGTATAAGTATGATGAATCGTGTGTTGACCAGTGCCTAAAGTGTGAAAAAATAAGTGCCTGGACGCCCCTTGCCTCTCCAAAAGAAGTGCCTGGACGCCCTTTACCATTCCAGTCTGTGCTCGCCAATAAGTGGCTGGACGGCGTTCATATTTTAAAACAAGCGCATGGACGCCGTCCATGACCGTCCAGGCACACTTTAAGCCCTGGTGTTGACGTTATACGCTGACATCATAAGTATTATAATCTTTATGAACAAGATCAACGCGCTTTCATAAAATGCTTCAGTTTTCCTCGCTTACTCATAAAAGACTTTAGAGACACTAACTTGCAAGTTGCAACCATACAGGTGCCCTATAGCAGGGGTTCTCAAACTGTGGTACGCGTACCCCCGGGGGTACGCCAGGCCCCGTTAAGCTAGTTTTTAAACTATGCTTGCTATCGAAAACAAACATGGGGTAATTTGCGTTTGAAATTGACAAATATTAAACCATATTATTTTACAAAATCTGTGCTAGTCTAAACAAGCCCACAGCACTATATAGTTGGCTATTTTTGTTATAATACAGAGGTTGTAGACCAATTTTCCTCTTTCAATTTGTTGATAAAGTTAGGCCTATATGATTTTAAAAAATTCTTCCTATATAGGCTCTAATAAACGATGCCACCAATAAGTAAGTGGACTTTCAGTTGTCACTGCATGGGGAACTTCGCAATGGCCTTTTTTCTGATCTAGCTTTGCAGGGGCCATGGGGCACGCCATGATTCCATTTTATTACTTAGGGGTACAATAAAAATAAAGTTTGAGAACCCCTGCCCTATAGGTCAAGACAAATTATAATGCAGACGGGAAAGCAGTAAACCCAGAACTCCGCTCATACTTTGGTAGTGCCAGTCTCAAGCCTGGAGAAGCTAGGAGGGCGGCATTAATCATCCTTGATATGACACAGTATCGTTAAACAACAACAATCAATGCATGCTGAATCAATGCTTGTTCAATCACTGCTTGTTCAATCAATGCTTGTTCAATCAATGCTTGTTCAATCAATGCTTGTTCAATCAATGCTTGTTCAATCACTGCTTGTTCAATCAATGCTTGTTCAATCAATGCTTGTTCAATCAGTGCTTGTTCAATCACTGCTTGTTCAATCAATGCTTGTTCAATCAACGCTTCTTCAATCAATGCTTGTTCAATCAATGCTTGTTCAATCAATGCTTGTTCAATCAATGATTGTTCAATCAATCCTTGTTCAATCAATGCTTGTTCAATCAATGCTTGTTCAATCACTGCTTGTTCAATCAATGATTGTTCAATCAATCCTTCTTCAATCAATGCTTGTTCAATCAATGCTTGTTCCATCAATGCTTGTTCAATCACTGCTTGTTCAATCAATGCTTGTTCAATCAATGCTTGTTCAATCACTGCTTGTTCAATCAATGCTTGTTCAATCAATGCTTGTTCAATCAATGCTTGTTCAATCAATGCTTGTTCAATCAATGCTTGTTCAATCAATGATTGTTCAATCAATGCTTGTTCAATCAATGCTTGTTCAATCAATGCTTGTTCAATCAATGCTTGTTCAATCAATGCTTGTTCAATCAATGCTAGTTCAATCAATGCCTGTTCAATCAATGCTTGTTTCTGTTTAACAACACTGCCATATCAACGATGATTACTGTCACCCCTCCTCCTTTATCCAGACTTGGGACTGGCACTGGCAGAGTGCAGCAACCAGTGGCGAAGTTCAGAGCAACAAGCAGTAAACCCAAACGACCTATAATTATAATCATACAATTAAGGTCCGTTACCTTTCACAGGCTCTAAGCGTCCAGCTGGCGATGATCCACAGCGACAGCATGAAGACGAGTAGGACCGTGCCAGGGCAGATGGTCATCAGGGTCTTCAGGACGAAGCGGGTGTTGAAGCTGATCCGGTTGAGAGCGCCGATGCTGCGCGACGATGCGTCTGTGAAGAGCTTGCTGTGCAGAAGCATTACCCTGCAGATGAGATAGAGGCGCAGGAACATCGGCAGCGAGAAGATGACGTCGACGGGCACCTGGCGTGACGTCACCGTCTCGCCGTCTGCGTGCACCGTCGTCCAGACGAAGATGTAGTTGCCGGGAACGGGGTGGATGGAGCAGACGGCCAACTCGAGGGACAGCTGAGCGATGCGCTGGCAGCTCATCGCTATGCGCCAGTCGTCGATGCAGTTGTCAACGGCGAATAGCTAAGACACAAAAGGCAACAACAGCAAGGCTCGTTAGGCTACTATATCAGTTAGGCTACTATCGATTAAGCTAATATCAGTTAGGCTACTATCAATTAAGCTACTATCAGCTAGGATACCAGATATACAATCAATTGCATCGCAAACTTAAATAAGTAGGCCTAAATAACGAAATAAAGTATAAACGAAGAAAAAAATATACAACATACACAAATGGAATGAATTAATAATAACCTGGTATATATGAATTCAAGGTAATTTAATTCAGAATGCAATACATGAATATTATAATAATTGCAATTGTTAAGTAATTAGATTCTAAATAAATAAATTCAAAATGAATGAATCCAGAATGAAATACACGAATAGTCTGCGTAGACAATTGATGACATGTAATCTATTATTTGTAGTTTTCTATATCGCCGCTCACAACCATATTGTCATTCAAATAAATCAATTAATACTAATCTGATGCATAACTAATAATTACGTCTACTACTAAACCTATAAATTTATTAAATTCAACTATCAATTGTAAATTCTTACGTGAAAAATAATAGAAATTCAAGTTTGATCCTTATAGGTGCATGTATATAGTACACGCAACGAAGTTCATGAGTAAAGATTAGAAAATGAAGTATCATTTGGGGAAGCTGGTCAGACACGAACGTACGACCAGAGTACCAATCAGAGTACCACTGTACCAGCCAGTTATAGCAGGCTCTAACTATCTTATATAGATGCCTAAGAAATTAGATCGTGTCTAGTATGGAACAGACACCATTGGCATCCATTGAAATCCACTTGCAATATAGATTGGAAAATGTTGGTTCGCTGCAGTCGATGCAATCTTTCTGCAGCGTTTTGTCACTGAAGTATTATAAGGTGTTATCAGAAGACATGTAATATTTATAGAGACAGCCGTAGTAATGAATTGTACTTGTAATTAGCAGATTTTATAGCACCAGTTTCTAAAAAATGAGGCGTCAATCTATACCAAGCCACAATCAGATCACAGTATTATTATTTTTAAACAATCCTCTAACACAGAGGCACCAACCTCTATGTGTGTAGCGGAAACACAATCTGACAAAGTAGTTTTAAGTATAGGCTACACAGAATAAAATTAATGGAAAACAGGACTCGTTTATCAGAATAAAACTTGCCGTTGCAAAACAATAGATATATCTTATAGAAAAAGGCAGGCAGACAGACAGTGCATGCGTGCGTGCGTGCGTGCGACTATGTAACACAGACCTAACTTAATGTCCAAGAGTCAGATTAGAAATTTGCTGTTCAACATACAAAACAACTTTAATTGTTCACGGCTAGAATTATTAGCAGTCCGTCTGTACTTTAGGCGATACCCACTGAAGACTGGGAGATGATTGGATGATAAGAGGCTGGTCAGAAGATTACTCTAGACTACTATTCACCTTGCCAGAATTCTTCAGCCATTCTTCTAAAAAATGCTTTAAAGAAATTTACAGCGTGTAAGAAATCATTAAATATACAGACTACAAGAGTATATATGCTGTCCAGTCTAAGCTCTAAGCCAAGCCCATACTGCAGGTGAAAGGCGTTTTCCTAGCATTGAATACTACGCTGTTCACTCGTGTACAAAAGTCCCAAGGATTTCTGAGATAAAATATCTTTGCCAGACTACATTACGTGTGGGCTACGCATTGAAATTGAATAGATTGGAATAAGTCAACACTCAACAACTAAAGGACCATCATGCAAATCTAATGTATTCACCTTATTAGATGCAAATCTAATGTATTCACCTTATTAGAATTCTGCTAGCTGCGTCTTATTCCAATAACAATCATGTTCCAGACAAATTACAGGCTATAATTATGTTTAGGCTATATTTAGAATATTGTTCATTGTGTGGATGTAGGCTGCAGTTAGATGGCTGCACGAATTTCTCAACGCTATCATGAATACCGGCTTGACCTAGGGCTCTCTGACCTGCACCAAAACTGACCAATAAACATGACTTAGACATGATATTTGCTGTAGCACCGTTCTATCGGCATGATGCGACTTTGTCTACATGACGTTGAGATCTATATTTACATTACGCAGGCATGTCAAGTACGCGCTGCAGTGCATTTGCATCTGCTGCTTTATTCGGTCGTCTAAAAATAATCGAGTACATAAAAGGAATTCTGCTTCGTCGTCAATGAAAACTGACAGCAGCTGTTCTTTTATTTATTAACCTTATAGTCATTCGTCTCTGATCTCGGAGAATGATTGACGTTCGCCGCTTTTTCAGTTGCGCAATGGTTCTGTCGCTATGGTTTCTCGCACAGAATGACCGGCTTTATCGAAACATCGACGTCAATTAACGATCGCATGATTGCGCCAACAACAGACGAATCTGCACAAAGTATGACGTAATTGACTGCGTCATCGAAGCAGGCGACGGACGACGAATTACGACAGAGCGACAGCTAAAGAGCAACAAGTTGCGTTGAACAGAAAGTAATATTAGGTCGGTGTAGAAAATACGAGCTTACTACAATAAAATTATTAATGACCAGAAAGTAGATGTCAGCATGGTTGTAAATCAATCTGTTTCGACATGACATGTAGTGAGGGGATCGCCATTCGAAAGTGTGCATATTTCCCTAATAAGAAGCTCATACAGTGCTCAGCATTGCGTATCGCCTTGTCACCTTGTGCCGTCAGTTCGGGGAATATAGCGACCGTCATGACCAGCCTTCTGCGCTCCGTTCTGTTCTGCGTCACATCCCTCAGTTGTTCAAGATTCATCCCAGTCCTCCTGTGTACATCCCCCATCCATCTGGTCCTCGGCCGTCCCCTTCTCCTCGTATATACCCTCTCCACACGCCAGCATCAATGCCTTCTCCAGTCCATCCTCACACATCACGTGACCGAAATACATCAGCTTCTGCTTGATGATCCTCTGCAGCAATGACATATCCCCTATTAGTTGACCTATCTCCTGGGTACACCCATTGCGCATAGGAATTACAATTATTTGTATAGTTAATGCACCAAGAAAGTCAATAGCCTACGCCTATAATCCCAAAACTTATGCTATTGGGCGTAAATTCTCGTTCCATATCGCAGACTTAATAGTAGAGATAAAATTCCCCTTCCTTCTCCAGGATTTACTGCCCTGGATGTCAGAATACGAAGCCAAGACTATGTGACACAGTGAGCGGCAGACAAGCGAAGAGAGTGCTGAAGAAGCATTAACCGATACTATAGACAAAACATCAGACGACAGCAGACGAATAGCACAACATCCTGCAGACGACAGCTAAGACAGTGAGCAAGCAGCGACAGCAGCTGAATTGACCAAATGGCTGCAGCATACGACCGGTGACACGAAACGGAGTATCCCCCCTGAAAGCTATCCGGGGGGATGAATTAGTCTATCCCCCAGGATGGAATTAACCGGTCTATACTATCCGAGGGGATAAACCATTCTATCCCCTTTTTGAAAAATGAGCATAATAAAAAAAATTATTCTGTAATCAAAATTTAAAGTGACTCTAATTGTTTTAAGTGTCCTAGGCAATGCTCAGATAAAGGCAACTCGAATTTATTTAGTGACTCTGAGTGTTTTTAAGTGTTTTAAAAGTTTTAAGTGCTCTAAAAACAGAGCAAAAGAAATTATATGGTAAGAATAAACATACTTGTTAGTGTCATTATTCAACATAAAGCAGATGAAAATTAATTTGCCCAAAAAAATACACGCGGAAGCCGTTATTTCGCCTTTTTTTAATTTGGGGGATACAATTAATACGGGGGATACTCTATTTCGTGACACCGGCAACCAGGCAAGCAGCTGCCGATGAAATTGCATTTCTTATCCGCCTTATACACTGGCGTCGCCGAAGGCATACCAAGCATTTAACTTGTGTCAAGCCTCAGTTGCAACACATAACGACGACGACAGCAGCTGCTTCTGCTGCACCACAGTCGTTCGTCTACCTACCACTGATCGGAGGACACAGCGAGGAAGAGCCTATCTGCATGAGGATTGCATTAGAGGAACGGTGCAGACCTAACCGCATAAAAATCGCCGCAACATTCCGAGACCTTGCGTCGATTGCCTAAGCCCCCGTCTTGCGCACGGAGTGATTAAATTTACACTGAAGCCAGGTTTAGGCCTACGTCTCGGCGAGCAATAATGGCGTTTGTCGTCACACACTTATACATGTGTAATGCTACAAATGCCGGAAACGTGACAAGGTAAAGCAGTTGCGGCTCCAGTGAGCTCGCAGGAATCATGAGACTTTTTCCTAATTCAATGGAATTCAGTATACACTTGATGACACCACACCGATAGAGATGACGGCAGAACTTTTTTCAATCCATCCCAAACTGACAGAATTACAAGGAAACAATGCAAAGAAAAACTACAGTCTCTTAACAAAAGTTATTAGTCTATATATATAGAAGAATAAGACGTAGTTTTAATGCACCACACGAGATAAAATATATAAATCAAGTCAAGTATTCTACAATTTTATCAAGTACAGAATAACAGGTCCTATTCAAGATTTAACGGTCGATAGTTTGAACGAGTATCAAAGAATTACAAGAATCAAGAGGTTTCCATGCATGTCAATTCTCATAAGGGATAATCTGTCTGGATTATAATTTTGGATAAGGGATCCATTATTCATTGGATATAGATATATCGTGCAGTATATATATGCTATAGTAGTATAGTGTAACATGAACGGAGTTGGGTCAAAACTGCATGATCCCTAGAAATAAATAGGTCGAAACCTATATACACATGTATATGGTCTATATATAATTTTGTGTGCAGGTGTGATATCGTGATAATGCAATATTTTTGCGGTTAAGGATAGGCCTACGTACCGTTTCTATAGTGGACAAATCGAAGGCAAAAGCGTTGGTGCGTTTGCATTAAGATCGCCATTCCAGTAAAAGCAAACGGCAGTCGCGGTTTCCTATTCGCACGGATTATATCAAATACCAATGGTTTTTCTTTTCCGATCTTCGTCTATACCAGAAAAAGAACCTCGCGAGAACTACCCACCTTTACAGAACAGCAGAGGTCGAACAAAATATAGCTACCTGATCCTTTTGAAGCCTGCATAAAAAGAGCGACCCTGGGGGTCTACTGATCCTTTTGTAGCCCATATATGAGAGCTGCATACCTGCTCCCTTTATGGTCTACCAGATATGTAAAATCAATCATCATGGTCCGCTGCCCTTCACTTAGCAAAATGTTGCGTAGATACGATGCCAGTGATGAGCTTACGCCTCAATGACCATCACGCTTCCGATTCTCCAGCCGAGTGAAATAAAACCTAATCGAAACAGGTTCGCTTCTTTCATCTTCTGTCGCTGCCATATGCAGCATTTCCCTTAGACATTATTAAAGACTATCACGGAAACTTCCAACTGATCTTTAACCAAATTTATAAAAAAAATGCCCCCATGCAATTACTAGAATCGAATCTCATGCATTCCGATATGCGCATTTTAATCTTAATGATAACATATTTTGGATTCTTTTTATAAAGTGTCTTTGCATCAATGATCGATCTTTATTTTGATTTCCATGCAACATGTAATTCTTAATTTTGCACGCAGTAAGACTACTCGTCTGAGAGACTTGTAAAAACGTCGAGTTGAGCCAGGAAGAGAGAAATGTTAGTCGGATCTGACAAGCAATGGAAAAGAGAAACTGATGTTGGTCAGCCAAGACTGTTGAGCTGTGATTGATTAATGTGCAGAATGAATGAATGAATGAATGAATAAAAGAATGAATGAATAAATGAATGAATGAATAAATAAATGAATGAATGAATGAATGAATAAATGAATGAATGAATGAATAAATAAATGAATGAATGAATAAATGAATGAAGGAATAAATAAATGAATGAATGAATGAATAAATAAATAAATGAATGAATAAATGAATGAAGGAATAAATGAATGAATGAATGATTGAATGAACGAACGAACGAATGAATGAATGAATGAATGAATGGATGAACATTTACGAAAAGCGCCTTTAACGCAGGCACCTCTCAAGGGAACGGAGACCATAAAACCCATCACGTATCATATAGCCTTCACTCTGCAATGTCATCAACACGGCTGAATAGTCATCAGATTGCGCTGCATAGAAACTGTCGTACAGGTGTTTAACAAAAGCTGTGCCAACGGTCAACATTTCCTTGCTCCTGCATTACTCCAGGTCACCATTATTCCTTCCCTCTTTCCATTTGTATTTACGGATTGACTGCAAGGGCGGATACAGAAATTTTCGAAGGGGGGGCCAAAATTTTGGGTGTTGCCGGCGAAAAAAAATTTTTTGACCGCCGAAAAAACTGATGACCTTTTTTTTTATTTTTTTTTTAGTCATCGGCCAATTTTTGGGGAAAAAATACTTGTTGAAACCAAATGGGGGCCACGTCCCATGCAATTTTTAAATGGGTGGGGCCATGGCCGGATTGGCCCCCCCTGGATCCGCCCTTGATTGACTGCATGCGCATTGACGAACTCTCAAGCAGATGTCCATAGATGCGTTACAGCGTTATAGTCAACGTAGGAGAAGCATGAATGGCATCTGCAATGGTCGGTCGCGTATAGACAGTAAGTACCACCACCACCATTGGCCTTCATGGCTAACTCGCGGATGATGGATCTATTCAGTGGAGGCATAAAAGCGAGAATTGGACGCTGCTGCCTGGTTTTCCTGTCGCTGACGGAGAGAGAGAGAGTGAGTCCATGTGCAATAACGACCTTGTCACGACGTCGTATGCGAGGTAAACATTTGCGTAGCATGAACATTGAACATCGCATTCAACGGATGTGTGTAATTTCATTGATGTGCGTCACATTTATGTCCGTGCATAATATGCGATCGATAGGAAATACGCATTAACAAAACCATTTTTAATTTATTGGCCTCATATATATATATATATATATATATATATATATATATATATATATATATATAATATTATATATAATATATCTAGCATAAGAAAATGTGTGGTCCTAAGTCCTAACCAACCAAGTTGAACCATGCATCGGGACTCTACAGTTCCTTCTGAGTTCCCTTTTGTGACCAAGAGATTTCTTGTTTAGTTTGACGTGATGTCATTATGCATACTTCTTGGCTCAATTGATTGACTGATTAATTGATCGATTGATTGATTGGTTGATTGATTGATTGACTGATTGAATATATTATGTATAATATTATATGCTCGAGTTAGTTTTTTTAACACAGTATCCGAGTGGCTAAGTTGCTTGTGGATCATGGTTCGAGCCGCCAAGTCACGTGGTCACTAAATGACATTGAGAAAGACCTACGTGCAAGCACAACTGGTCTGCCATGCAAGTGCAGGCCTACCGAATAGATAGATAGGCCTAAGATTCGCCTCAGAGCCAACAGTCTTGGATGGTGCTGAGCTCTGTATATGCTACATTCTCCTGGTTTTAATGATGGAAACTAGAGGTTGATTAATTAAGTCAGTCAAAAGTCATTAATTCATTCATTCATTCCGATTTTTTTTAAAGCGCCTCTTAACGATATCTACTCAAGGGCGCTATCTGCGGTAGCCTGTAGCATGATTGTGATGATGATGACAATGGTAATGGTGGCAATGGTGACGATGATGATGATCATAGATGTAAAAAAACGTTTTTTTCTGTTTTTTATTCTCTCCCAAAAACGTCGTTTTTTCGGTTTTTATTTTTTCCATCGTTTTTTTATTTTTTCCTTAACTTTATTTATTCATTTACTTTCTGTTATTATTTTCCTTAATTTTAATTTTTTCTGATATTCCTTATGTTTTCCGCCAACTCTCAAGGATTCGGCTAACTAAAGTCATTATTTCATCGTTTGACATCATCATTTAAGAGATAGCCTGCGTGTAGTAGGTTCCTAATCAATGTTTTAAAGGTTAAAATGCGGTTTTAAATGTAGCAAAGTCAAATTATTTACCGTTTCCGTTTTTTATCTTTTTTTGTCGTTTTTTATTTTTTCGGAAAAACTACGTTTTTTCCGGTTTTTATTCCGTTTCCATCGGTTTTTACATCTATGATGATGATGGTGATGATGATAGTGATGATGATGACAGTGATGGTGATGATGGTGGTGGTGTTAGTGTTGATGATGACGATGATGATGATGATTATTATTATTATTATGATTGTGATGATGAACAACTGTCGCAGTGTTTTTGTCTAAATACTTAACCGACTTTTCTCCAGTCGGTTTCTAAATTATTTCCTGCCACAGTTGACATCACACTGTTTGACGTATTTTCGCCTATACATAAAGAAAGCGTCTGGTAATGAATTATGAATCAAAAATGTCAATATAGAGATAGACATGTATAGTATACACAGTACACAAAGTTAATTATGATTTGTCCAGATCTCGCTTTGATGCGGTTTCCGTCTTCAATTTCCATTTGATTTCAGTCGCGCACAGAAACCATTTTATTACCTTCACGTACATTGCATAGGGAATTGAAGAAGGCAATCCTGTATACATATAAATATATATATATATATATATATATATATATATACTGCATACATAATATGTATATATGTTATATGCTGTGTATACTTTATATTTTGTACAGATATATATATATATATATATACGACTGAAGTCACATATAGACCGATACATGGACGCATGTATGGGGAAGTCGCTGCAATATATATAACAGTATATATAGCGAAACGAGTGGAAATGCAATTCTGAGTGCATTTGACAGAGCGCTGCATAAACCGTTGAATCTATTTAGTTCGGTCGTCGTTTCATCGTTCGCAACAGCGACGACGACGACGACGACGACGACGACGACGACGACGACGACGGCGAGTTGTCAATTACTGATGTCATCATCAGAAGCCATGGATGATGATGCAGCTGATGCATGTTTAGTCCGACGACGACGACGATGATGACGACGACGACGACGACGACGATGATGATTCGCGTCGGTCTGTGAACTGCCGTCTGCCGCAAAGGACGGTTGCCACGAGAGACCGGCGTAGGTCAACATAGATGCAGGTTGCTAGATAAGCAAACAGGAAGGCGGAAAAGAAGGCTGGAAGGAGCAAGGAAGGAAAGCATGCAGGAAGGCAGACGTGGGAATGCATAGAGGCGGAAAATGAGTAAAGCTTATTCGCGGGATACTACTATAGACAGGCATGAAGACAAGTATACCGCGTACAGACAGACAGACAGATAGGCAGACAGACAGACAGATAGGCAGACAGACAGATAGACAGTCAGACAGACAGATAGACAGTCAGACAGACAGATAGGCAGACATGCAGACAGACAGGCAGACAGACAGTCAGACAGACAGACTGACAGACATGCAGACAGACGCAGAAGCATGCAGGCTGGCTGGCAGAGAGGGATGCAGACTAGGAGGCAGGCATACAAACAGGCAGAAGAGAAAGAAGACCAACCAGTACGTATACACAGGCGCTACATTTTGAAATGGAAGAACTAAATGGCACTGGGTGGAATCAGATTGATGGAAAATGGATATACTGCACTGTGCACGCGATACAAGCTTTACATGCCCCACAGCGTATAGGATACTCCGAAAATATCTGATAAAACACGGCCAGGATCTAATAGTCGGCCAATATTCTCTAATTGATAGAATGGATGTTTACAATCGACGGGCTAGATATAAAGACATGCATCTTATATTATATTTATGTATGTATGTATATGTATGTATATGCATTGTATATAGCCTATGTATGTTTGTATGTGCACTTATCATAGCGCCCTTCAAGATGGCTACTCAGAAGCGCTCCCGACTACAGCGTGGACACTGAATCGTAGTTTCACGCCGAAGCGCATGAGCAATTGCAAGAACAATTGCAAGTGAAGGACTTGCTCAAGGGCCCTACGAGGCGGCTTGAGGTGGATCCGAGGCTTCAACCCTCCGGCTGCCAGGGCCGGATTAAGAAATGTGGGGCCTTGTTCGGGAAATTTTTCCTTATCTTCGGCCTAAAATTTTGATGACCTTTTTTTCGTTTGATCGAAAATTTCGTAGAATATACTGATTATTTCCCTCCAAAAAGTTTATGACCTTTTTTAGTCGTTTGGTTGAAATTTGCTAAAAAATCTAAACATTTTCGGAGTATTATTTCCCCCCTCATGTGTGGGGCCCCTTAAAGTGTGGGGGCCCTGTTCGACCGAATATGTTGAACATGCCTTAATCCGGCCCTGCCGCATCCCGTGTTCTTCTTCCTATAGAACTTCAATGGCTCATCGCCCTCTGGTGTCAAGTGTGTCGACCGTTCGTTTCTCTCTCTCTTTTTATGATAAATCTGACAACAGATCTGATAAAACTCCTCTAAATCCCATAGGAAGGTGAAGGTGATAAATTTGTTTACATACAACTTAACAGAAAAACCTATAGTCAGTTGACTCATATTCTTATTTTCAGCTGAAACGTAAACAACGCCACTGAATTCCAAAGAACCGGATCCTCCCTCTAACTTCCAGCGTCATCTCATAATATACGCGATATATATTTGTGTTTTCATTCACATCTTAACCTTTCGTCTCCTAAACCTGTCGTCTTCCTCAAATTCCAGACTTTTCTTGTAAGTATCATTTTATGATAGCGTTTCCCGACCGCCTGCTAAACGCATCGTCCACTACATCCTGCATATGCGCGATTCTACAAGCGAACTAAACTATATTTCTATGGAAATGACCGACAGAAATTATCACTGAAGCTCCTCCCATGTAATCGAAATCTGCTCTGTTATACAATTGCTGCTCTATTTGAACACTCCTTAATGGCTTCTATCCCCAAGACAGCAGTTAAAGTAACGGACAAATACCCATTGCAGACTGTAACCATATACAGGGTGGGCAAAAAAGACCCCCTAGGTGTTTTGCCAATTTGCAAAATACCGTAGGGGTCTTTTTGGCTCACCCTGTATGCTAAGTTTGTCAAACTGCGATTCCTCGAGGTTAAGATAACGACATCGTATATATATATATATATATATATATATATATATATATATAATTACAAAGCTGTCTGTTCAGCTGGTAGTTAAGTTTAATTAAGATTACTGCATAACCTGTAAATGTAAAGCGCAGTGCGTCTTGCAGGCGTTTAATTAAAGAAAAGATATTATTATTATTATATACATGTATATAACTAGACAGAGATTCTTATGTTTAGCTGAACAGTGACGTTGAAACAGCGGAGAAAGAGCAGGAAACACGAGTATATGGGGGGAAGGTGTGGCTGCGGAGCAATGTCAACATGCCACGTCATCAAGGCACGTCATTGTCTCCAGCAAACCTTCCTTCATACCCGCCATTTACTATGATTTGTAAACTGTCTCACTAGTGGCTTCAGCAGAAAACACGTGATCCCACGGACCTATTCGTAACACACCGCCATATCTACCAAAGCCATTCGATATTGAATTAGGTTAGGTAAACTTAACTTCTCGCAACAGAACTCATCGGGTTTCATTTTGCCCAAACCTTACGCAGCCCGGTGTTTATGGTCTCTGTCGACATTTCGCAACGGTGTCATGACATCGGTCGGCGTCATTATATTTACGCCGACGTTGATTCCGTCATGCCCCGTAATGCGATCCGGTCGACGGTCACAGCAGAGACCGGCAAGAGGGTGGGTGAGGGCGGGGTGGTGGGGTGGGTGGGGTGGGGGGTGGTGGGGTGGTGGGGTTGTGGGGTGGTGGGGCGGTGGTGGGGGCTTCGCGTCGGATAGACCGTGCTCTCAACCGCAGTGTCTCGGATTCACTGCATCTTCGCGTCACAGTCTAATCTGAGTCGATGGCAAGATTCACAATATTAAATCCAGTCGGTGGTCGTCGTATTGCTTTGGCCGATTCAGAGTACACGACGACGACGACGACGACGACGACGACGACGACGACGACGACGACGATGACGACGACGACGACGACGACGACGACGACGACGACGACGACGACGACGACGACGACGACGACGACGACGATGGCAGCGCAGATGTTTCCTTATGGACAGCAATCGATCGGAAAGGAGTGACAACAAAAGACACTAAAGGCTCACAAGTCCAACGACCATTCACCATAAATCCGACCACATGCACATTCATCATGAATCCCATCACCCAACACCATTAAATTCTACCCACAAATCAAACTAGGCTATTATTATACGCATCCATCACAAATACTATCCATAAATCCCATCATGCATCCATCGTCCAACCCATAAATCCCATCATGCATCCATCGTCCAACCCATAAATCCCATCATGCATCCAGCGTAAGTCCAACCCATAAATCCCATCATGCATCCATCGTCCAACCCATAAATCCCATCATGCATCCATCGTCCAACCCATAAATCCCATCATGCATCCATCGTCCAACCCATAAATCCCATCATGCATCCATCGTCCAACCCATAATTCCCATCATGCATCTATCGTAAGTCCTACCCATAAATCCCATCATGCATCCATCGTAAGTCCTACCCATAAATCCCAACACGCCTCCGTCAGTTATCCAACCCATAAATCCAACTATGCTTCCACCACTTAAACCCTACCCAGAAATCCCACAATCCTCATGTATCTAAATCCTATACCACCCTGTCTTATTCATTCAATTCCACCATCCAGAGGTTTGCACATTAGTTCCTCTGTATTCGATATGTGATAGGACGATTTAGTCCTCAGTCAGATAGGACGATTTAGTCCTCAGTCAGATAGGACGACTCAGTCCTCAGTCAGATATGACAATTTAGTCCTCAGTCAGATAGGACGACTCAGTCCTCAGTCAGCTAGAGCAATTCAGACCTCATTCAGATAGGACAATTTAGTCTTCAATCCGATTAAACGACTCAGTCCGTCCTCACTCAGATCGGACGATTTAGTCCTCAGTCCGATTAGACGACTCAGTCCTCAATCAGTCCTACTTTGCAAGATCATTTCAATCGTCCATCAATTATTTATCCGTATTTCTTCTTCCATAAATTCCAGCAACCTGGAATAGTCACATCAATGCATCACTGCTGCAACGATCTTCTTCAAACAATGCCTTCCTTGCCTTAAGTATACCGTGTTCATATATGCATGCATAGCATTGCATAGCATAGCTTCGTATAGCATTGCACGGCATTGCATAGCATTGCACGGCATTGCATAGCATTGCATAGTATTGCATAGTATTGCATAGCATTGCACAGCATTGCATAGCATTGCATAGCATTGCATAGCATTGCATAACATTGCATAGCATTGCATAGCATTGCATAGAATAGCATAGCATAGCATTGCATAGCATAGCATAGCATTGCATAGCATTGCATAGCATTGCATAGCATAGCATTGCATAGCATTGCATAGCATTGCATAGCATTTAGCATTGCATACACAGACGCTCCGATGCTCTAATCGGTCTCCGCTGACCAGTCAGCCGATGTGATTCCACCGTTGTGTATTCAGCCGATATGTGTAGCGTTGTCTGCAGCACTACAATAAAAGGTGAACTCAGGGTCATCATTTCCGGTCGGAGCAAAAGAATCCATGCAGAGGAACGGAAATGCTTCGAGATACGAACCCATTCCCACCTCAACCCTTCCTCTTCTCTGTCCAGTCGCTAACCATTAGTTCTACGACACACATGCAGTTCAGACTAAGTAAAAGACCAATAATTAATTGAATAAATTAGTTTTAGAATGTATCCGTGTCATAGATCGGATATAAAGCTATAATTATATCTGAATTCATGATTGTAATTGAGAATACAATACTTGCGATTTCAAGATTCTGCGAAAATCCGCCACGAGGTTATATGTAATTCTTTTGTACGAGGCTATTGAAAATGTTGGAATTGGTGGTTGGCTCAGAGTCTTGCTGGTTCATTATTCTGAAAGCGACATGTCTAACTATAGTCTTTTAGATGCGACTGAGGTGTGCCATAAGAAAGAAATTCTACCCTTATATTCAACCACCCTCCACTCGGTTGGGAGTCTGTTCCAAGAAAGCGACTACTTGGAGACAGAAAGAGAAAGAGATACAGAGACAGGGAGGGATACACAGAGAGATAGAATGTGAGAACGAATGTGGGAGACAGGGAAAATCATGGAACGAGAATTATAAAGAAAAAAGTGGATGAGAAAGATGAGATGACAAGCCCTTGGAATTGAGAAGAAATAAAGAGAGAGAAAAGAAGGCTGGAAGAGACAGAGACAGAAACAGAGATGGATACACGGATACAGAGACAGAGAGACAGAAAGAGAGAGAGAGAGAGCAAGCAAGAGGGAAGAGGCAGAAAGATGGCGACCATAGACAGCTTCAGGTGGAGATCGCACGTATACAATTAGAGCAGATCATTAGGATAATTACCTCATGCTTTTCTGTAGGAGCCAAAATAACTCGATAACGAAGTCAAGCTTTCGTACATACATAAAGATGTATAAATTGTACATGTATATCTTCATTTATACACGGTATAATTATTATTATTATTCATTTTAGTCTTGCTCTATCCTATTAACATTCACTTATAGCTATGTTTAATATATAGATCATATTTTAATATATATATATATATATATAATAATTCACCCATCAGGGCATACACGTAGGTCTAGATCATTAACAGCGTATTTGATGCGGTAGGATGGGTGAAACGGTATGGGTCTACGCAGTCTATCAATCTCAGTACAGTTCATTATAATATTACATATAATTATATATATATAAGATGCATATATAATTATACATGTATGCATGTATGAGGTCGTGTTTATATAAAACCGATTGTCTATATGAATAGTACTGTAAACAATAGAATATACTTGGGTATTTATCGTTGAGGAGATCCTTTGAGGTCATTATAGATCTACTCATGCAGTTTACAACGCTGCTCGGTAAAGTCTGCATCAACAGAAGTTTATACGAAGACATGGAAGGCGAGTCACGTTCACTGTTACACACTCAAACAGAATTGCAACATCAAACTCTGCAGTAAATATATACAATGAGTTCGGTCGTCAGCGTTTCTCTGAGGTGAAATGGAGCGTTGACTAAAATCCTACTTTGCGATAAAAAGCCACAACGTTGAACCAGTTATATGTTCAGCCAGGGCCACAAGACTCCACATGTTAAACCAGTCGTAAATTCAGCCAGGACCACATGTCAAACCAGTTATGGTCAGTAAGGACTACAGGCTAAACCTGTTATATGTTCAGCCAGGACAACATGCTTAACCCGTTATGTTCAGCCAGGACAACATGCTTAACCAGTTATGTTCAGCCAGGACAACAAGTTAAACCAGTTATATGTTCAGCCATGGCAGGACCGCATGTTAAGCCAGTTATATGTTCAACCAGGACCACATGCCAAACTATAGTTGTGCTCAACCAGGACCATAGCATTCTCATGAGAAGACGACTGAATAATTTTTATACCGTATATTGCCGCATTTTAACAATAAAACGAATATATATACTTGTAGTTTTCATATTCTAACAAATTTTGTTGACAAATATATTGAAGTATGGATCGAGTGACTGCGATCCTGTCTAATTTTCTACTTGACCTTTGATTGTTCATATCATATACATGTATACTATGTGATTCCACGATTCAATCAGTTGGTTTTGCTCTGCTATAAATAATAAAACGGTTTTTACAAACTTAAATTTAAAGAGCAATCGGCAAAAATGGAGATCTACAGTATTTGCTTTCTTAAAAGTTTTGCTATTACAACACACAATAACATAATTATTCATTATTGTCGTGTTAACATCCTAAGATCAAGAAGGCTATAATTTTCTGCTAAAATGACTGCAGGACCTAAGCTATGGAACTCTACCAACATTTTCATCCATAATCGGAGTTCATTTCATTCAATCACGCGGACCTATGAAAAAGTAGCTACTCAGTTGTGTACTCAGTTGCCGATAATTTACTTAGGCCTACTGCTCTGTCTATGCAGTATTACTTCATCTGGTCACGTTTCCCTTCAAGTCTCTACAACCTTTCTAATAATCATAAGAATAGCGAGGAAGACTAGATGAATCTCACCTCTGCTTGTGGTTTATTTGACTGTAAGCAAGCGTAAAAGAATTTTGCAATCACGTGACAGCAAAATCTTCATGGACTTCCGCAAGAAAGTTTTACCACTGATCAATACAATTGAGGATGCACATCATGTATGAATCCGATGCATGGCAACTTACCATACTGTAAGAACAATGGTCGCTATCGTCTATTTACCGTTTATTGGATGTACATTGTTGATGGCTTGGCCTACATGTACATACATACTTTCAATTCAGTTAATTAAGTGCATGTACAATACATGTAATATCTTTGCCGGACTGCCTGCGAAGACTCTTCCACTCTCGTTTTACATGCTCGTGTGCATTGCATTTGTATGCAAGGCATGGTTATGTGTACATGTGCATGTGCATGCTCGTGTACCTCAGAAACCGAGCGTTGTATGTTATAATATATATGCAGGCGACCTGATGGTGGACCTCGGACACTAATGATAACTTCAATCCTTAACGACTCGTCCCATGTGGCGTGTTAGGCCACGCCCATGTAATTAGCACACCCCGATTTCTGCCCCAAACTGGCTCTATTCTTGCTTAAATAATTAGCCATTCTTGCCTCCATTCGAGGCTCCAAATGGCTCTAAACGGTTTATTCGCGAGAGCAGTACTGTATAAGTAGGCCTAGGCTTAAAAGCGAGCGGATAACTAAAACTATAATTGAGGGAATTGAAACTGAAACTAAGATATGTCAGTTTCTATTCACTAAAACTAGAATGAAAACTTGGCGTAAAAAGCGAAAATTAGAATAAATTATATACGTAGCATGTTAAACTTATAGTAACTATAACTCGAGACAAAACTAAGGCATCACAAGACATGCCCAAACAGAAGATAGGCCTATACCTGACTGAACACAACTTTCCACGCGACAAAATGCCGTTCGAATGCAATGATGTATGAATAGGCTATACATGTCTAGACATTCTAGACACGAATACACACATTTAGATAGCGCTGGCATTAATTCTGTCGAAGTATTATTGTATATCCCGTAAAATTAATCCTGGCTACAGATGAATCAGAAGGAATTTCTAGAGCTGAAGCTTTATAGGGCCTACTCGTGAAGCCCTGCAGTCATTGAGCAACATGACACGTCCGTAATTTACGTTATGATTCTACAAAGATCAGAAGCAGTTAATGTCACCTTTTGTGCGCGTTATTATCGCTGTTGGGTTTCGCACAATATCACAAATGATTATCACACATAGAAAAAGCAAATTGAAGAGAAGAAGGGCAAACCGCTCTTGAAGAGCGCTATAAAAATAACTTGTGATTGCTGTCACAAATGCAAAACCAACCATTTTCATGTTGGACGTGGTCTAAGCGCGAAATTGAAGATATTTCTTATGTGGGGACAACTGATCATATGAACGTTTCAAAACTTGGACGACCTCTTTTTTACTTATGGTTGACAAAGAATAGGCACAGTAGACCTATTTCAATGATTTGATTTCATTATTATTTCCAGAGCAACGTTAATTTTTATACTACTGCTGCTGCTACTGCTGCTGCTACTGCTACTGCTGCTGCTACTGCTACTGCCACTGCTACTACTGCTGCTGCTGCTGCTCCTACTACTACTACTACTACTACTACTACTACTACTACTACTACTACTACTACTACTACTACTACTACTACTTCTAATAATAATAATCTCATTATTTCAGATTGACAGACTGCAGTATAGTCTGCAAAATGTCAGAGGAGATTTGTAGTCATGAAAAGACACTGATCCGACTACACTGCAATCATTGCATGCTCCAGTCAGCATCTTATCTCACACTGCAGTCGATAGTGAAGCAGGCCATGGTATCAGTCATATTGCACTCAGCTTGCAACACGTAAACCTAATTATCGCCTACAACAGGTGCAATTAAGCCTGCATCGCTGTCATATACCTGCTTTATATCATGTATGCTAGATAGATAGCATGCGTGTCTGCGCATGCGTATCTGCGCATAAGTACCGATCACATTTGCTAGGGCTAACAAGACGAGTTCCGTTATAATCTGTTCTGTAGTTTCCTATATATTGCATTTGTAAAATCGTAAAATTACTACTGCACTCTAGAAATTCAGCGTTGGCACTTTTGCGGACAATCAATTATCATTGGTGCATTCATAACGTATGAAAAATCATAAATCATTTCGTTATTATTTACCATGGAACAGATAGACCTACATGTATCATCGATTGGGTTTGGCAAGTGTCCTCGATACGACATGGCGCATGGAGTCGGAACGACCTCATTTTCCGCCTCATTTATAGGGAAATGCATAATATACACATATGCAGGTATGCATGTAATCACGAATGAGAAGATACATACACACATACTCAAATACATACAGTAAATACATACATGCACGCATACATGCATACATGCACGCATACGTACATACATAAATACATACGTACATACATACATACATACATGCATACATTGTATATACATACATACATACATACATACATACATACATACATACATAGTTACATACATACATACATACATACATACATACATACATACATAGTTACATACATACATACATACATACATACATACATACATACATACATACATACATACATACATACATACATACATACATACATACATACATACAAACATACATACATACATATATGCATGTATCCATGCATACATGTACATACGTACATTCATACAAAACTAAGACTGCATTGAGTGCGAGTATATAGATTTTAACGGACAGCACACGTGTTGTAATAAAACGAGGAGAAGTTGCTTTCGTTTGCTGTAAGCTGCAGTCTTCTATAGATTGCCCGGTGCTATAAAGTGTCTCAACCAACACTTCCAGTCGACTATTCAGATTGCGTGGACACCAGGTGATGGCATGGAAGCCAGCTCCGAGGCGTCGCATACCAATAAGACCCGAACTGCCAGGTTATGGCGTCAGACAACCGTTAGCGTCTTTGCAAGGCTTATAAATGCGCTATATAAATAGCAGATATATACGCAGACCATGGAAGCGGTCGAATGGGTCTTGTGTTTGATCAGCGCCTCGGGTCAGCAGAGTAATTCTGGTCGACTTCAGAAGAGACGACAAAGACAACAGCGTTGCATCTTTTATTAGGTTTACGGAGACAATGTTAAGTGGTCTCATCTCTTGCATCATATGGCAAGAAAGCTTATGCCATATGAATAGGATGAAGGGCGACTTGGGAGGCTGAATTATAGTCTTAGAATAATGTGAAGTTTTTCTCTGACTTTATATTAATTAATATCCACGTGCATATATAGCGATTATATGACGACGAAGACAAATATAGAAGAAAAATGCAGGGCTTATAAATATACGAATATTTATATATAAATGACGAATAAGGGGCTATAAATAGATACGGTAAGGTGCCCACAATATTTGAAAGAGACGACTCACATGTTATATATATATCAGCCATCTATGTATATATTATAATAGACACACCCACATAAGGCCTTTAATAATTTTATTGCATCCCAATGTTGGAACTCTCTCCCTACATACATGTATCTTCATTCCCAACATAACACTAAATTATTGAAGCATAAACTTCTCCTTTATCTACCAGTTACTTAAAACGCTTCCTGATATTTAATAGTTATAGTTTCTGCTCAGTTGTTTCGCCAAGCCCTTAGTTAAGTCCTTAGTTAAGTCATTAGTTAAGAGTTGTTTTTCTCGCTGTAAACCTATAGTCTATTTGTCGATTGCTTATTAAATTTTTTTTTCTCTCCTATAATGATCTTTATGGTCCTACAATAATGAATGTGCTGTCATGTTTTTAAAAATATTTTACATCAATAATGCATGGGTGGCCCTATTAGCGGGAGTGTCCATCCATTCTTGGTATCCCCTTCTTAACCAAAATATGTTCACTGCCATAATTGTATCATGTTTGTTTGTTGTTTGGTTCAGGAAAAAAATAAATATGAATAAATATAAATATATTATATTATATTATAGACAGTGGCGTAGGCAAGGGGGGGTTTCGGGGGTTAAAACCCCCCCCATTGGTTCAGGAAAGAGGTTTTTAAAGGTTATTTTTCCATTTAAGTAAGAAAAAATAGCAAAAAACAGGGTTTCCGGCCATTAAAACCCCCCATCAAAAATTCCTGGCTACGCCACTGATTATAGATCTGTGTTCTAACATGGCCTATATGACTGTATGTATGTCTCTCTCTTTCTCTCTTTCTCTCTTTCTCTCTCTCTCATACCCTGCCATCGACTCTTGTCGTGGCGCGGCGACTCTTCACTGACTCCAACCTGGATTCATTCATCCATGGCTTGTCATCTTCACAACATGTGGTGACAATTTACCATGTCCAACCACACCGATTAACACTCCATTAATTATCAACATCTACATCGATCGCCAAACAATATCATGGACTGATGATGCTCTGAAGCACCGATGCATCACAATCCTCAACTTGGATGCAATCGTCAAGGCCTCATAATTATAATTGATTAATGATTGTTATACGTCATCTCATCCTTCGCCTGACCATGAGAGAATAAAAAAACAAAAAAACCGTTTTCTTCAACTATTGTATGTATGTATGTAATATGTATGTATGCATGCATGCATGTATGCATGTCCATACGCAGCTCTACTATAGCTCTCTGCATAGTTGTAAAAAAGTTTTTTTCGTTTTTTATTCTCTTCCAAAAAACGTCGTTTTATCGGGTTTTTTTAAGGTTACCTTATCTATTTATTTACTGTCTATTGTTATTTTCCTTAATTTCATTTTTCTGATATTTTATACGTTTTCACCGTACTCTCAAGGAGTCAGCTAATTATAGCGTCATTAGGTAATAATTATTGTTTAAGCCATCATTTTATTGAAACGTACATGTAGTGGGTCCCTACACGAAATTAAATTTGTAAGAGTTAGGCTATTTCGATATAAAATATTGGGCCTATAATTAATATTTATAAGTAACGATTTTAAGTACAAATGTACAATATATAATTTAGTACACATCCGAGGTTTTTGCTTCTGATTAGATTTTAATTGCTTTATGTCGATCAGCATGAACTTATGTAGGCTAGACTTAGACTCTATGTTTACAATTTAAATTTGAAAAAAAAGTAAATACCTTTAATTTTTCTGAATTTCCTATCAAACCAAAGCTGTAAGAAAAAATGACTGTGGTAGATTAATGTTACTTATACCAATTAATTTTGGCCTAATAATAAAGTTGTGTTATTTGCAGATTCAGATAAAATTGCATAAACAAGTTTTTTAAGCTTAAAATGAAGTTTCAGATGTAACAAAGGCAAATTATTTTCCGTTTCCGTTTTTTCTTTCGTTTTTTGTGTTTTTTTTATTTTTTCGAAAAAACGACGTTTTTCCAGTTTTTTATTTTATTTTCATCGTTTTTTTTACATCTATGGCTCTCTGCAGACAATCTGCGTTCGCATCTATAGTAAGAATTCTGGTAATAATTCCACTGCACAGAAACATCCATTCTTCGAGTCTATTATGACCTCATTATTTGCTGCCGACATCGCTTGCAACAATAGCATGTGATGCCTTAACACTCTTCAACTTCTATGCTGCTTTTGAATGTGCAGATCACTAGGCAACATACATGGAACAGTCCTTTGGCATCTCTGGTTTACTATCTTCAATTGGCTTGAGTCCTACATCCTCTCTAAGCGCGCTAAGTGCGTTCGTGTACATGTATCAACCCTAATCATAATTGTCATCCCTCGCTGCTGTGCTCTTTGATGTCGCACAAGGTTCGGTCCACGATGGGCATGCATGGCCTCTGCTGTTCATCCTCTGTGCCTCTGCGCTGTCACTTATTGCCTCTAGTCACGACATAGAAATCCATCATTCTTTATACTGATGATAGTTATGTACATCTGCGCCTAAATAAAATAAGACAAATGCCATTGCTATAGTCTATATAGAGACTTCGTGCCTGTGTCACGAAAAGAGTAACCCCCGTATTGATCGTATCCCCCCAAATGAAGAGAAACCGAAAAAGACACTTCCTCGTGTATTAATTTTTTCAAATTGATTTCCATCTGCTTTGTTTTGAACAATGACACTAACAGGCATGTTTATTCCTACTAGACATTATTGCTTCCTTTGGTTTCAGAGCACTTAGAACATTTAGGGCCCTTAAGAACACTTGAAGCCACTTAGTATATATAAATTCGAGTTGCCTTGCTCTGAACATTGTTTAGGACACTTAAAAACAATTAGTGTCACTTTAAAATTTTATTACAGCATAAAGTTTTCAATTATACGCATTTTTCAATAAAGGGGATAGAATGGTTTATCTCCCCAGATAGTCTACACCGGTTAAATTCATCCGGGGGATAGATTAATTCATCCCCACGGATAACTTTAAGGGGGTATAGAATAGGCCTATCACGTGACACCTGTCCTGATGCCATGCGGCTATGGAGTCGGTCTATGCGCTTCAGACCTAACCCTGGCAAACCCGAATTCATCTGGTTTGACCGTTCCATCAACTTCCTACAGGTCTCATGATCTGCACAAAAACTTACCTTTTTAAGTATTATTCCTATATGGCTGCTTTGCACTTCTAACCCTCTTCTACTTACGGTACCACTCTCTATCTACCTACGACTTCTCTGTGCACTGGAACGGCATAATCAAATAGCATCTGTATTTATAGTTCCTACAATATTATGTTTTTATGGATCGCGTGCCTGTAGCTCCTGAGAAGTAGCAACATGGTATAAATTGAATGACCCGAGCAGCGTTATGTTTGTGAACGTGCGTGCCATCTGCTCGCGTATAGTCTCTGCCCATGCAGCCACAGCTGCTCTGCTTACAAAGCGTATGTCTAGGGATGTGAAGAGACAACAGATCTCCATTAAGTGCATGTACGTCTCTTTGACATCTTTACGGCAGTGTATGTATGCGCAGAGATTCTCAGGGTCGGTAAATGCCAAGCGGGAGTAAGAGCAGATTCTGCGGTAGAAGGGAGACGTTACGTGACAGTGGCGAGCTCCTCTTCTGCAATTGAACGACGGCGACGTGCAGCCAGGTAAGTTAATTGCGTTCAATTAGACGTAAAAGGAAGCTAACCAGGGGAAAGCGACAGACGAGTGATTGCTTTGGTTGAACTACTGCTTCAAAGCATTTAGAAAGATCGCTATTATATTTGAGCGACGTTTCCATCGGAGACAATTTACTGAACAGAAAAAGGTTTTTAATTATTATTCACAGGGAACGAATTACTATAGGCTACATGTATGGGCGCAGGAAAACATTCGTTAAAGTAAATGCTGAACGGTTTCACAGAGCATGTTTGCCAGAGATTCAGTGCACACGATTTTGCATCAGGTCTGGACTTCGACGTGGGGTTTGTTTTAATGTTTCACCAAACGTCTCTTATCAAATACATATACATATACATATGCAATGCATATATACAATTATTCATATGCATATACATATTCATATACATATACAATATGCGTATACATATACATATACGATATATAGCAACAACATGGAAGGACCAGGATGTAAAGATGGAAGATGGGTCGAAGTAACGTTAGACTCTGATGCAAAAGTGGAGGTCATTCCACCATGTTCCTACCTTGAAAAGGCGCTATATAAAAATCCTAAATATTAATAATAAAGAACAAATCAGTGGCGATAATGGAGCATCCAAGTCTACCAAGTTTTGGTAAACAGTACATGTACACACCCCTCAATCATGCCCTCCATAAGTTGAATGCTGACGTATGGTCTGATAGAAAAAGATTAAATTCAGAATCGCTCAATAGATGTCTCTAACTTTCGCCGACATAAAAATATTGAAAGAAATAATGATCACGAGTTGGCAGATATACATATGCATATGTATGTATTTACATATATATATACATATACAATTATACATAATACATATACGTAATTACATATACATATACATATACATATGCAGATGCAAATACATATACATATACAACTATACATATACATATACATGCAGATGCATCGTCTCAAGCGGGATATATTTATTTCTCATTCTAGATTTCTCATCTCAGCTTCACCGATTTTCTGTTCCTCTGGTTTCCCCAGGTCTTCACGGCGTCGTGGTTTCTCAGATCAATCAAACCCTAACTCCAACACCGTCTTCCTACGCTGATTACTCCTTTGGGACACGTATTCAACGATCCTTCAATCAGTCCAGCTGTCCGATAATCCGTAATCTGTTTGCTGTGGGATTGGCACTGGCTGTTGCACTTTCATCTAAGAGTCGCAACAAAACGTGCAATTTTATGCATGCTTATCAAAAAGCATTGTGCTGCGAACGTCTTAGTAGGTCGTGCGTTAGGTACGGTACTCACCTGGACTTCGAGAGCATGGTAAGCAACGATGAGAGTGAGGAGAACCGCCGTGCTGGCCGTTATCAGTGATTTGACGGCGACAGAGAAGTACGAGTCCTACAAATAGAACAGATGACGACAGAGTCCGAATCAGTCTCAACAACCGATATGATCCATCAAATGCAAGCACTGTTAGTCTGTCACCAGTGTGCTTTAGCAAGTTTAGCAGCAAACATAATGTAGCCTACACGTGTATGTAGAACAGTAATTTCGTTGGAAAGTTAAAGAATGGAACAGTTAAGGTTTATCCTTGGTTTGTTCCTTTTTTTGGCTTTCCAATAAAATTACTATTTTTCACTTGAACTATGTTTAGCTTTTTTATTCTTATCCACTTTAAAATTACGCCTAATGTTCGCTTTGTTGCGATAACTGCATGGCCTTGGAAGTCTTTGATTAAGATTATAAACGCTAATAGACTATAGCTATATTCGTTTATTGCAAACACGCCGCGTTGTTAAAACGCAATGCGTTAAACATCCAAACATGTGTGGACATTCATTCATTCCAAAATTTAATATTGCACCCCTTCAATAAGTCTATTCAGAGGCGCTCCTGGCCCACCAACAAAATCATTAGGTGTCTAGCACATGGCCTATGGCTTGGATGTTAATATAATGTAATTAGTAGGCTAGAGTTGCATCTTAGAGAGACAGATAGATCTATTAATAGTCATCGCTACATCCTAATACCATCTTTCATTTCAACTTAGAGACAGATATTAATAGTCATCGTTACATTCTAATACCATCTTTCATTTCAACTTAGAGGCAGATATAAATAGTCATCGTTACATCCTAATACCATCTTTCATTTCAACTTTTTAGTCTGTCATTTGTTTATTCATAGATGTTGAAATTGACATTGCATACAACTTCACAAAGCACAGCTTCTCGGCAAAGGCAAAAGAGACAGGAATCCTGTTTAATTAGGGCGTCCAATTTATCTTGGAAGCAGCCGGTTGGCGACAAAAATAGTCATGCAACGAATGTCCACTAATCTCAATTTAAATTAGAAAGCCGAGAAACCAAATAATGAGAGAATGACATGTTCCATCTAATCAGACACTCGTTACCACTGTAACATGAACTGTAAAATGTTATGTTACCACAGTAACATGAACTGTAAAATGTCATGTTACCACAGTAACATGAACTGTAAAATGTTATGCTATTACATTACCATGAACTGTAAACTGCTATGTTACCACAGTAACATGAACAGTAAAATGTTGTGCTATAATAGGCTTTCACAGTAACATGAACAGTAAAAGGATCACAAACAGAACATTAAAGTCACCGCTAATTAAGGAGCAGAAAAAGAGCAACTTAGGACAAAACTTACGTACCGGGTATAGGCCTAATAAACGTAAGTTGTGTCCTAAGTTGCTCTTTATATATCGTATAATATTATATGAACTCACGTATTCGCAATGTTATGTAGGTGTTTTCTGTGCGTTATCACTACAATCTAGGAAACTTTTGCGCCAATGGTAAACATGCATGGTACAAAACGAATGCCCGCATATTCCATATAATAGTGAGACCAGCACATTATTTTGATTGCAAATGACCTGATTTCGAACGAACACCGATAATGTGTCAAATTTTGCCTGCGATCTGGCAAGATGCAACTGGCAATCTATAATAGGCCTAAGTTTACTTTTCCGTATCATCTTAGCATACGCTAAACAGAACCCATGCCAACAACATTTATCTAATCGCTACAAACTTAACTGTTTATTTATGCGTACAACAGATCGTTCATGTGACTTTTATATGAACGTAATGCTGAGGTATGGTTGCTGGTACCAAGAGTCAGTGGCCATAACAGTTGTTTAATGTTACATTGCGACGAAGATCCGACATGTTCCATCCATAGGCTTACATGTAGGTCTGCCCGGTGTCGCACCAGTTCGGTTCCAGGCCGAAAATATTTCCGATTCCGCCAACTTTTGTGATCCGAATCAATGCATACAACATGGAGATGTCTCTTTAACAGTTATTGTTGCCGTGACAACTGGTATTTTATGAGAAACAGAATTTTTGTGAGCAGCAAAATTGTGGACCAAGCTGCCAACCAATCAGTCTATAAATAGGCCTTATTTTGCATTTGTGGTTAGGAATTAAACGCGATTACAACTAATGAAGCGGAAGAAACGTGCCGTCAAAATACTTCTATTTTTAGAAGCAATTTCCGCGTTCTGGTTTAGCCTTCGTGAACCAATCACAGCTCCTTCCGGAATGATTTTTCGCACGAACTTCATTTGACATCACACCAGTTCTCCATAGAACACGTCGTTAGGCAGGATGCGTCGAGTTTATTAGTCTAGGTAACACCTGCCATGCTGCGTCGAATTGGTAATCCATCTCAGCTGAAATTGACAATCCGTTCCCAGTAGAAACTCATCAACTGTGGACAGATTTCGTTGGGTAGACTAAAATATACGTGATCAGAGATGTTTGGATTAGCGCGAATGCAATTGGCATGCAGTCGATTTAGAGATTTTGCGAAACCTGTGATGGGGATGACGTTGGATTTGTCGGACCGGAATAATGAGAGCCCACATAAACCATGCGCTCCAACCGAAATAATCTTTAAAAATCAGTCTTGCTTATGTATGTATAGAAAGAGTAATATTGCTTTGGTCAACATCAAGGCATGCAGCATCAATCTCTATCTCTTAGATAATGCACTCATGCGAAGATTCTTAAATATTTAACCAAGATCCCCGCTATGCCTACACTCAAACGACCGTAGCTCCTTTTAACCCACTTTCGATGTCACAGGCTGCCACGGCGGTATATATAAGGCAGCCATCGTTCAGTATTAACGGTGACAATAGTCTATAGTCTATACATGTATAACCTAAACATATCAAATATCATATAATCTTATTCCGTATAGGTTTATACGTCGCTTCGAAACCACATAAAATCCATTTGCTCCAAATCCATATAGGTGATTGTGCGAAAACCGTCGCTATAAGAAAAAGAAATTTTGAATGATCGATCACAGCGCGTTTTGGTTTAAAAAGGAAATCTAAAAAACACTCGATCTCAATCAATCAAACAATGAATCAATTAAGCGTTTCAATCAATCGTTTATTATCATTCCATAAGCACAGCCTAGTTGCAAACTCAATTAATCAAACGTTACGAGGATTTTTATAGCGCTCTTTCAAGGCGACTATATAGACTCTGAAGCGCTCACGACCCCAGCACGAATCTAAAAAGGATAGTTTGTAGCATAGATATTAATTTTATAGAAAGAGTCAGAGTGAACCTATGGAACAAGCGCAGTAACAAAAAAGGAATACTTTCCAAAGCGAGGGGCCAACCACCGAGAACCAAGCGACATTCTGCTTGGTGGCCGCGCGGGCAAAATCAGCCCGAAAAAGTTAGGCCTACGTACCTTACCTGAAGAAAACTGTATGTTGTATTGTATCTATAAATTTATATAGCGCTTCTCGCAGTGCACACCAATCAATGCGTATCAATGTTAATCGAAACGAAGCACGGAAAAACAATATTCGAGAGATATAGATAGCCTACTTCCATTCTGAGTTCAAGCAATAATGGAGAGAAAAACTGATAATAAGCTTAGTCGACATTCAAGACAGTCGATAATAATAATTACTAAACTAATTGGACATTTAGCACCACGGATGCAGAAAGATTTCAGCGATTACTAACACGACGACACAAGTTGCCTCGCTTATTAATATTCGGTCTGGTCTGGGTCGTCTTTCACGTCCTTTCACTCAGGCGCCTGTCACGACCAGAGTGAGAATTGCCGGGGGTTTGGGGGGTTTAAACCCCCCAGTCTTTGTTAGAGCCCCATAGTAAAGTCTGTTTTTCACACCCCAATTCCAAGTTGATAATGGTCCAACCCCCCAGTTATTTTTTCACAATTCTCACACTGGTCACGACTATAATCTCATAATATCAATGCGAGTCCTAGTAGCTTACATGGCATATAGTTGACCGTTCAAGAAAGCTGGAATGAAAATAATCTTGGGTTGCTTGTTGCTCTTTAAATCACAGTGCCATAATAAAGGTGATTACCGTATAGTGCCGCCCTCTTAATCATTTCTCCACGCTTTTGACGGGCACCGAATGCCAGAGAACGAGCAATGGTGGGCTAAGTGTTGGGAAACGCAGAACTTAATTATATTTGTAGGCCTATTAACCTGTGCCGTAATCTAGAACTCTTGATGGAGAACAGACATTTGTGTAGGCTATTCCCTTTGCAAACATAGCGAACCATGCAAAATTGGAGTATAATGCGCATTGCAGGTAATGACCCATATGACATAATATGCTGTGCAAGCCCGAATTATGTATAAGCCCTCATTATAGGGCTCCCTGTTGCACTCTGCCTTGTGCCTAGAGGCCACACCACTATGTTTCTTTCTCACTTAAAAACTGCCTTGTTAGCCGTTGTTGAACTGGGAGCGCTTCTGAGTAGATATCTCGAAGGGGCGCTATATAAATTGTCAATAATAATAAAAATAACAATATACCCAAATCCCTGTGATACAACATTATTACGTGAATATGCGTAGATCTTGATCTTGGGTGGTCAGACTCACACTGTTCTATTAACTAGCCTATTCCCTTAATATCATCGATATTAAATAGCTATAGGCGCCGCCAGTTACATTTTGCTAGAAAAACCAAGCTATGAAGTGAGCTTTATTTCACCTAAATGAATGTGAACTTAAAGTCCACGGCGTGGCCTCCCATTCAAATGGACGATCGGTGGTGAAGGGTCACACCTGATCACTTCATTTAAAACTAAGCATGCAGGGTCGAAGCCACTCCGTTGCCATAGGAAACCGTGTCAGCCTATACATTTACATTTACATGCAACAGTGCTACATGCATGCGAAATCGACGCCCGCTGCATATCAATTAACGCTAAAGCTCTTTTTGGACGTAAACACGACGCACTGCATGTATCGTAGAGAAGAGCGAAACAGTGCAACGGGATATCTGCGTTTCCTTCTCTCGCACAACTAAATGAAATGCGATGACTCTGCTTTCGTCAGAGCGTGTATACGATATATATATATATATGTATATATAAGATATACATATACGATATCGTATATACGATAGTCTATTTATAATTATATATACGATACACGCACGATCCGATCCTCCGAAGCCGAAAACAAGGAATCTTCGTTTCCCCATTCGCACAGCATAAATAAAAATTGTGGCTATATATTATTAATATGTATAATATATACACATGAACAACTCTATATACAACACTATTAGGCCTACATTAATGTATATGTAGCATTATATACATGTATTGTATATCTATATAAATAAAGGGAAGATTCTCTGTGTGTGTGTGTGTGTGTGTGTGTGTGTGTGTGTGTGTGTGTGTGTGTGTGTGTGTGTGTGTGTGTGTGTGTGTGTGTGTGTGTGTGTGTGTGTGTGTGTGCATGTGTGTGTGTGTTCGACCGGGATGCATTTCAACAGTTTTTGAGCTTTTCACTCCAAACCTTCACTATACTGTGTCGGTGTGGGCATGGGACACCCGGTGGAGGGGTTGGCGAATCTCTGCCACCATGGGGGCCAGGGTGGGGACGAAAACCCAAATTTCTACAATTTTTTGTGTTTTTTCACTGGCATTTCCACACTTGTGCGGTTTTTTCACACTTTTGGAGCTTTTAACTCGAAACCTTCACAACTGTGTCGGTGTGGCCATAAGATGGACGGAGGGATTGAGGGACGAAGGAACGGAGGGAGACGGAGGGAGGCAGGGACGGAGGGACGGACGGATGGACGGACGAAAGGAGGGAGGATGCAGAGAGGGATGGTCGGAGGGAGGAAGGCAGGGAGGGAGGGAGGGAGGAGGGAGGGAGGAGGGAGGGAGGGAATGGGGCAAATTAAGGGTGGGGAAGCAGAAGATTGGCCGGGAACGGGGCAAATCCTGAGTTCGGGAGGTCATATAGGGTAAGGTGAGATTCCGTTAATGCAACCGGGTTGCACGAATCAGGGATGTTTCAACTTTGCATTTTTGCAATCACGTGTTGCCACTTGACAGATGCTATGACATTAATCTGAGTTTGCACACAGAAGAAAACACACAGAGAGGCAGAGTGACCGAGAGAGAGAGAGAGAGAGAGAGAGATGGACAGAGAGACAAAGAGGGGGGACTCAGGAAGGTGCACACAAGCAGCAGGAGCCCATGCAGAAGCAAATTAATGAGGGGAAATGGACGTTGAGAAAGGTGGTAATCACGACGCTAGGGGAATAAAAAGGGAAAAATTCTGATTGGAAATTGGAAACCAGAAGGATCTAGAGCATGTTCTTCAGCAAACTGAAATAGATTTTTAAAAGCGCAGAATAAATTTAATGTAAACGCTGAGAAAAGGTAACGTAGCTTATATATATGCTGAAGAAACGCAATGTAATCGTCTATAGAGGAGAAAATGTAATGTAAACTCAGAGCAAATGCAATGTATGCACCGTGGAAATGTAATATATACGCTGAGGAAACGTAATGTTATATGGCAAATGTAATGAATCAATTTAGACTCAACTATAGGGTGACTTGCGGTCAAAAAACTCAGCGTCCATTATCGAAGTGAAAGCCAATTTTAGAAAATCAAAAGCGTCTATAATTTTATTAGTTTGCTCCCTCAATTTGGCGTGTATGGGGGGGGGGGGCGGGGGCGCCACTGCCTCGGGTGTGCAACGTTCTAAGGCACTGCAATGCATACTTTACTACGACTCTGATCCAAGGACATCCAGAACGAAACATACGATCCTTACAAGTTTGTTTAGACTGCCGCAACAGCTAAATAACATTACGCTCCCTTGAATCAGGTGCCACTCCTTCTCTGGTTTGAGACAAATCAGAGACTGCCACTAACTGTGATCGCATATAAAGCGAGATTTGCAGCCGGCATCGACCTATGTAGACAGGACGAGACGGCTCAGACAACGCGCTGGTAAACGCTGGAAATTGCATTAGGCGAAATCATCGGTTTCTTGCGTGCATCGCCTGCAGCAGAGGCTGTGGTATAGCCATGCCTCACTGATGTTGAAGGAAAACAGACGAAAGGAGGATATAGAACAACAAACATATATATATATATACTGAGTGAGACAGTCGGAGACAGAGACTGCAAGTCAAATAGAGGGTCGGGCTCATGTAATGAGGTATATAGCCTATAGGGTAAAGGAAGGATTTAGCAACAAACGAAAGAAAAACTATTATGGATGGATGTATGTACATGCATGCACCATATACAGTGAAACATGTATTTGCAAATACATAAATATATGTGGATAGGCGAACGGCTGCTTGGCTGGATAAATAGATAAGTGACAGCTAGGTAAGTAGATATGTACAGGGTGGGCCAAAAAAGTAATCCCCTACGGGTTTTTGTAAATATCTTGGCCAAAAATAGGAATTTTTCAAATCCAGTTTTATGGGCTTGAGTGTAATTCATATCTACGTACAATAGCCAAATTTCATCGCCATATGTGAAACGGAACAAAAGTTATATCCCTTTTAGTGAGGCCACCCACCGTTTTTTGACGATTCAAAAACGTAACGCAACAAAAAGTAGGTTTTTGCCAATATCTTGGCCAAAAGTAAGAATTTCGAAATGAAATTTTACAGGTTTATAGACAATTCATATTTACATATGTTAGCCAGATTTCATAAAAATATTTCAAACGGAACAAAAGTTATATCACTTTTAGTGAGGCCACCCACCGTTTTTTGATGATTCAAAAAAGTCAGAAAACGATGGGTGGCCTCACAAAAAGTGGTATAACTTTTGTCGGGTTTGAAATATTCTGATGAAATCTGGCTATCATTTGTAAATATGAATTGTCTTTAATCCTGTAAAATTTCATTTCGATATTCTTACTTCTGACCAAGATATTGGCAAAAAACTAATATTGTTGCGTTTCGTTTTTGAATCGTCAAAAAACGAGGGGTGGCCTAGCTAAAAGTGATATAACTTTTGTTCTGTTTGAAATATTTTGTTGAAATTTGACCATTGTACGTAGATATGAATTGCATTTAAGACTGTAAAGTTTCATTTAAAAATTCTTATGTTTGGCCAAGATATGGGATAAAAACCGTAGGGGAATACTTTTTTATGGCCCACCCTGTAGATAGATACATAGATATAGAATTATAGATAGATAGACGGACGGACGGACGGATTGATAGATGGATGGATGGATTGATGGATGGATGGATGGATTGGTGGATGGATGGATGGATTGATGGATGGATGGATGGATGGATGGATGGATTGATGGATTGATGGATGGATGGATGGATGGATGGATTGATGGATGGATGGATGGATGGATGGATTGATGGATGGATGGATGGATGGATGGATGGATGGATGGATTGATGGATGGATGGATGGATGGATGGATGGATGGATGGATGGATGGATGGATGGATGGATGGATGGATGGATGGATGGATGGATGGATGGATAGACAGACGGACGGACGGACGGACGAATGGACAGATGGATAGATTGATAAATAAATGAATAGGCAGACAGACACACAAACGAACAGGCAGACAGGCTGATGGATACATTGGATAGAACAGACTGGTGATTATCAAGATAAACAGGTATGCTGGTAGAGAAAGAAGCAGACTGGAGAGGTCGATAACGATTCATCGTACATGTTATGTTGTCCTTGTGGAAGAAGTTGTAGCTTAGTCGCATGTCAGAGTGTAATCAATCTCTAGAGGATCTGGAGGTATTCTGGGTTTAATCTACTATCATTGCATTGAATCCTGACCACCTGAGCCATTCGACCATAACAATAAACGTTACTCCTATGCTCCGTAATGAAATTCTTGTGCACACAGTGCATCATGGCGAATAGTGACACATAACTTGCTACGTAGATAATTATTTTCTGTTATATACATATGCGATGCAAGCTTTCTTTACCCGTCACTTGTCGCGATCTAGATAGAGAGATAAAAGGCAAAACAGGCGACAGGGGTCAAAAATATGGAAAATTGTTTTATAGTGTATTATTATTTAAAAATATGTCTACTTTCAATATCTACAATAAAAAATGTTGAATTCAAATGATTAGTGGATGAAAAGTGACTTTTGGCGCATGTGGTGTAAGAATTCGCTTTGAATCTTGGTCCCAAATAGCCTATTTTCAAAGCTGAAATTCGCCATGAACGACCGAGTTTTCATAAGCGGACCTGACTATTTCTTGTAGCCATGTGTACCGCGTGATAGATTATACCATAAAATATGATATTAGACGGTTCTGGTAAATTTTGCCAACTACTTGAACGTGACAAAGTTTGGCTATAAAGTTTAACATCTGTAATGGACACCTGACAACCACGTCTCCGACCCAGTTTTCTGAGAGTCTTATTGGTTCGCGAGACTGACTTTTGATACTGCGCATGCGCACCTACCCGAAAATGTTCTGTTGCTCCTTTTCTTACTCAGGCCTACAAGTAGCGTTAGCTTTGGAAAGAATTTGTATAAATATTATTTTACATCGTTAAATAGGAAATAGCGAACGTCTTGTAAACTGCTCAAATTGTGATAAGCGCAACCTGGTTGATTGTTCGTTAGGGGGTAGTTCATTGGATAACACGCTGGCTTGTAGAATGAGAGGTAGGCCTACTGAGATCGAGATCAACGAAGCGGTCAATTACTTTGGCAAACATGCCTAAACTAGCAATCCACGCATCCACAGCCCACCCCTCAGTGGCCACCCAGCATAATAATTATTATAGAGCTATAGGAAGTTTGATTAGGCCTACCACTGGCTTTTGGTAACTTGATGCAAATTGAATCTGCTCTGATCTACTCTATACCTGCAGTGTTTGCGCGTTCGAGCGATGTGTACGAGATAATAAATAGGAACAATATTAGTGTCTATGTGTGCAGATAGTCCTAATTAAAATTCCTTTTAAGAATTGAAAAGACTTGCATGAGTTATCATACTACGTTCAAATTGTAGGCTAATCGGACGCAATGCCTTGTGTTTTATTCATGTTTCTCTCTCGACTAAGCTGTTAGGTAAATATTTCTTTGACGAAGCCGATCGATAGGGTAATAGGCCTACTTGTAAGACGCTGCTTATCAGTTGCAATGTTTACATTAATTACATTATAAATGGACAAAGGTCCACATCTTGTAGTGCCTGGTTGATTGTGTGTTTGAAATATTATACTCATAGGGTTCGATACAATTATGTCGCTCCTCGATCTTAGGCTACTCGATCTTGGAAGCGTTTGTTTGTCCTATGTTATTTCACTGACTCATTCATTCGTCTTCGGTAATTCAGCATTTGCCTGTAATTCAGTCCCAATGTGGAAAGTAATTGCTCGAATTGGATGCGCTTGCTGTATTCGATACATAATATACCCATTTATTGACCAGCAAAATTGCAGAATATTCAATTAATGGTTACTAAGGACTTTTATGACCCAAATGTGCTGAAACTTTGAGCTCAATTTTCTCCCTTGTTGTGATTCTACAAGTTACAGAATCGAACGAATATAATTTCAGATATCTTCAGTTAGAAAAAAGATATTTTCATTCTGTAAAAAGCATTTTGAAGCAGAATAACTGTAGAATATAACGGAACAAAAAAGTCAAAAACGTCAAACGACGGATTTGGAACGCATGTGTCACATATATGTTTTTATCGTTCATTTGACAAACTTGTTTCCTTCTGAAGGCTATTTTCCATCCTCAATCTTCGTCAGTCGCACCTTCATCTGAAGAAAATGACCTGGACATCGATCGCATTTCAAACTTTCCACACACACCCATCCTCACTGTTATGTCAGAGATTCTTTAACGTCTCGTTCGTCTGCGGAACATCATATGATTCATCTAATAACCCGCTGGTCCTTGCTCGTTACTTATCGGTGCATAACGCTAAGTTCACTCCAAAGAAACGCCTCTCATCTCTAATGTGTGCGTGCAACCTTGTTCAAGTGAATTCGTGGTTCGCAAAGTACCATCTTGAGTTTGATACCAGCTTCTTAACCTTCCTGCCAATGAGCATTGCACTTCAGCTGCATGCTTACGTTTCACATGCTAAAATGTTGAGGTACCGGGTAGTGAATGTTGCCATGGGCGCCGACTCTGCGAGGCCCGTGAGTGCTCAGCACCACCAGAAATTGGCCATGCGAGGCCCGCCCTATGCTGGACACCACCAGAAATCAGCCAACAAGATGTGCTTTTTATGATATTATTTCTCTGTTGGCGTTGCTTATCTATAAAAATCATTGCGTTTTTTACATATTTTCTTTTATCTCAGTTAGTCTACCTTAATATTACTCCAGTTTTACTCCGTCCGGTAGTCTGAACTCCATACGAATACGAGGAAAATCTCAAAATCTCGCTCATTTGATCCGCTTCAGTCATTTTTTTTATTACGGACGAAGGCGACGACTTGAATGACTGTTTCTTTTTATTGTAGGCCTACATGCTGGGTTATATAATGATCATCACTGAGCGAAAATCACCTTACAGCATCACAAAAGCTGGATACTGTTTTTCTGCGTTAATTAACAAATCAGCCTTGACTAAATTGTCTGCGAAAACTATTTGAAAAACTGTCTTCCACAATGTTAATATTGGCTCACTAAAATTATTAGTGGCTAATGTAGACAGAAATTTTTGATTTCTTGTGCAAAATTTGAGTCTGTTGAGTGTTGACCTAATTAGGGGGGGTAAACGGACATTAGCCCCCCTGGACATTATCCCCCCGGACATTGTCCCCCCCGGACATTAGCCCCCCCGGACATTATCCCCCCCGGGGTAGGACATTATCCCCCCCAGTATATGATAGCATTACCTAAAAGTGATGAACAAAATGTAATTAATGGGCCTATGTTATATGAATATCTATACATTACACATTAGTTTAACATCCTGTAGGAATATACTAAGTTAATTGAAGGTTTAATATGTATATTATAAGACATTTTAAAGGCCTGAAACGACGCTAAGAAGTCTACGAAGCTCATACGTAAATGTCGTTAATAAACCTTCGTTGTAGCCATAACTGACACTAACAAGTAGGCCTACTTACTGTATACGATACCCATTCGTTCATTCATCTAATGTATTGAATCTAATTTTGAATTGAAATGACACTAATAAGTCTAGGAAGCTGAGACATAGCCTAACTGACGTTAACAAATCTTTGTTGTGAGACACTAAACAAATAGACTTATAGGCCCTACATACGATTCCCATTCGTTCATTTCAAATCTAAGTCAAGGCTTAGGCCTATTGATACAATTAGGACCTAAATGACACTAAGTACTTTTGTTTGCATGTGAATGCCAGTGACAAGTCTTATCGGTTACGGCATTATTCTACGGTTTGCACATAGGGAGGACTTTGTCCGGGGGGGCTAATGTCCTACGCAAAATCGGGGGGGAATATGTCCGGGGGGGCTAATGTCCGGGGGGACAATGTCCGGGGGGGGATAATGTCCAGGGGGGCTAATGTCCTACAACCATTAGGGGAGAGTGCTCCAAGATGCCCATGCTAACGAAGATTGTGCTTTTCTTCTGTGTGGATTCCAGGAAAAGTACATGCCAAGAGTTATAAATTTTTTAAGCAATTGGGAAGAACATTTATTGAGATATTAAATCATATTTTTAAAAATGAAATAATTAATGGGACATTTTGATGAGATAACAGCTCAAAATGTCACTATTTCATGTTGTGCGGAAATTTTTAGACAACGGAAAGGATGCTTTTTAAGTCTTAAAATACGACAATTTCGTTAAAATGACAGCCTAAGATGCTGCCATCGCAGTGTGGCAAGAAAAAAATTTCGAAAACGGTTAGGAGCACATGCATCCCCTCCCCAAGCCCCTTCGGCCCTTCCCCGCTCGGCGATCGTCCTTTGACCGCGAGTTCGTGCCCTAAAACCATGAGCAAGTCTCCGCCTATGAACAGAGGTCATTTCACTCACTCTCCTATAAAAAAGGCTCAAAATTTTTTTTTCACATTCGTTTGGGCACCCACACTCTTCGGGTCGAGTCGGCGCCTATGAATGTTGCGAATGATGGGGCGGAACGAGGCGTCAAACTGACATAGGACATTGCTGAAGCCACTCGATTAGAAGAATACTTCAATAATTATAATTTAGAAAAATCTGTGATCTAAAAAACTAAATTGCAAAACACGAAGAAACTATTGTATTTCTGCAAGAGTTAACCACTTATAAGAGTAAACTATTCAAAAACTATAACACTGGCTAGTGGATACATATTATATAAATATTTTAATTTTAATGATTTGCTTTTCGTATATTTGACATACAAATGTAATATGAGGTAATTCGAAATTCCAGTTGCTTGATTATATTAGGTTTTTTGCAATGTTATTTCCAAATATTAATTCAATACATTGTAACAACATTGAATTTGATGACTAGCATTGTTCTAGCCATTGGAACGAAGCAACCCAGACAGCTCTTTCTGTGTAGGGCGTACTTCAAATTTTGCAATGCATTTGTGATGCACCCTAACCTCCATACACTGGACGGTTTCTACCATCTATCGATATTACACAGTCGTGTATTTAAGTAAGCCTATAGACTATGTATACATACGTCGCTACCTTAGCGCTGCATTTTCACGCAATCGAACACCGGCTATTGCTTTAATGTCGGTTAAAATTTAGGTGTTTTGCAAGGGACGGTCTTACACTAACTATACCTTTGCAATCTGTTTCAACAAGTGGTATGGTAGTGTATATAATTTATATTATATATAGAAATTCGTTTAATTTAGAGGGCCGTTGGCATTGTTATTCTGATCGATCGGTCTTTATGCAGTGTAATCTGTTCTTTCAAGTACTTCATCAATCAACCGCTTAACCATTTGTCTCATAAGTCAAACTTGAGGAGTACCTCTCTTCAATACATCTACAGTTCTGCTTCAAAGGTCTGGCCATAAGCCCAGGTAAGTACGGGGAAGTATAAAACAATCGTGGTCGATTCACCGAAACGCCTGCGCTCTTTCCCATCTCATTCCAGTAGGATATACAGCTGAAACACTGGTTCTTCCACCAGCAGCTTGAAAACGTGCACGGGGTCACTCTGGATATCTCACATTCCACTTTTGAAAATGTTCTTGCAAATCTTTTCTTGACATATAAAGGCAATGCATTACATCATATAGAGTCTGCTTTTACCAACAGACATGTATAGTTGTATACGTCACAACTGGTATCCTAAGCACATCCTTCAGCAGTCTCAAAGTTTTTTTCTTTTCTCTATGTCCGCACTGGGAGCGCCTCTGATTAATACAATACAGTACAATGCAATACAATACAATACAACACAACACAGTCTGCTCTTATACCAAAGATGGGTTACACAGCGAATGTTGTTGTCGGAACAAAAGTCGTCGGTTTTACTTCACCAGATTATCTCATCATTTCGACCACCTGCGCTGTGGCGTCAACAGCAACACCACCAACGCCATCACCACCATCACCACCACAACCCCAACCACCACCACCACCACCACCACCACCACCACCACCACCATCACCACCACCAACAACAACAACAACAACACTAACAACACTAACACCATTAGCACCAACACCGCAACCACCACCAACAATAGCAACAACACTAACACCACTAGCACCACAACCACAACCATCACCACCAGCAACAACAACAACAACACCACTAGCACCACACCGCAACCACCACCCGACCACCAACATCACCACTGTGTGTCCCATCAGTAACGGAACGCGAACACGGCAGCAGCGACCAGCGCTAATGGCCCCTGAGGTCGGTCATCCCATGTTCAGCTCCAATGGACCGCATCCAGAAAGCGCTAAAGTCATTCAAACGTAGCCATGTACGTATACGATAGCCTACAACAACCCAGCAGACGATCAGTAGTTCCGAGACAAGGTGACGTCATTCCTGCGTCAGTCTGGTCGTTTCGAAAGGTCATTTTTTTGGTATGGCCAGCAATGACCACCGGTGTGACGAAAAATTAGTTGAGTATTTCCCCTAATAATCGAATCCACATACCAAAGATGAGTTGAAAAAGAGGAAGTTCCTCCAAAGAGAAAGTTGAAAAAACCCACTTCCCCTTGTGTTTACCATTGCAAATTAACTTCCAATTGCTTTGTTTTGAAAATTGCCACTAAACGGGTGCGTTTACTTCTACTAGCTTAGTCCAGCTAACTTTTTTGCTTTGATTTTAGAACACTTAGAACGTTTAGAACTCTAAAGGACATTCTACAATCGAGTTGTCTTGCTTTGAACATGGCTTGCGACATTTAAAACATTTAAAGCCACTTTAAATTTTAATTACAGCATTAATTTATCAGTAATTATACGCATTCTACAATAATAACTATATGCTGTGGCAAAGAACGGTTTACCCCCTCTGATACTATATACCTATACTCGGTATATTCCATCCAGGGTAGACTTCTATATTAATTCATCCCCCGGATAGCTTTATGGGGGTTAGAATATCCCGCGACACCGGTAGCAGAGAGTGACTCATTCGCTTTCCAATTCAATCACTACTTCATCAGACGAGGAAAGGATCGAAATAAGACAGGAGGACTGACGACGGGTCGAAGTGGATTGCGTTGCATAAGATCTCGGTGAATCAGACTACATGCAGTCGCGTTCGACGCAGACGATGTCCAATGGTGGAGACCAATCTCTACAGATTTGGTTAGAATGCGCATTATGCTGGAATATCCATACCATCATCCTATTTGGCATCATCTCTGCCATTCGCCGCCGCTCATATAATTATGACATACTGTTGGAGCGGTGGTGTAGAGGGTATGTTCGTCGCCTTGCAGCCGAAGGGTTGCAGGTTCGAATCCACCTCAAGTCGCCGCGTAGGGACCTAGGGCAAGTCCTTCACTCACAATTGCTCAGCGCTTCGGCGTGAAACTCCGATGCAGCGTCCGCGCTGTAGTCGGGAGCGCCTCTGAGTAGAGAACTTGAGGGGGCGCTATAACACAGCGGTTCTCAACCGGGGGTCCGCGGACCCCTGGGGGTCCGCGGCGATCTGCCTGGGGGTCCGCGAGCACGTCCTGAAAATTACATATTTCTTAGTTAAAAACATAGAAACAGATGAATGTTTGTCAATTTTTCAATAATTCCCCTTTTTAATGGCGACATGAAACTAATAATACGCTGATTAATTACAAATTCATTTGTTTTAGATGGGTATGTTTGTAACTGGCTCTAGATTTCGAGATGCTTTTGAGAGAGTTTCTTAGAAAAAGACCACAGCCTGTAATTCATTTAAATAAACAACTCATGAGTTTCAACTTTGGCTTACCTGGGTGGCATTTTTGAATTAATTGAATTCCTCTACGCAAGTGATGCAGACAAATCTAATCACCCTTAATTAGTGATAAAGTGTCTGCTTGTGCAAAAGAGATGATCTCTGGTGCAAAACGGATAGTGGTTGATAACTTTGACACATTTTGATCAATTGCATGAATTCACATAAAAATAAAGAAATGCTCAGATCAATCAACCAAAATTTGTTAATTTAATTTCCGGCCAATCATAGCTGGATCAGTTCAACTTCTAATTTGGTAATTTGAACGTTCACAGTTTTTCGTGAGCTTCCGGTCAGTTTCTTGCAAACTTTGATTCGTGGAATTTACTAACCTCAGTATTGAACCAAATCATTGAGCTGACTAGTGACATTAGACCTACACTGAAGATGTACGTTGCATCCATGCAAGAGTTAGCTTGATGCATGAGTGCTTCGAGCAGATAAACTGTGCTCCAATATGCATGCCCAAAGCTCACATTAAAATAAACTACAGTTTTTTTCTAATAAATTTCAAATAATCTTATCAGTAATATAAATTTGTACTACAGGATTGCAGGGGCATATCTATGCTATAGTATAGCTTCATGTGGGCCTACTATTATAGGATAATAGAGTCGCACAGTCACGATAATGCGCCAAAGGCGCCAAATTTCGGTGGGGGGTCCGTGACCGGGACCAAAAATTAAAAAGGGGTCCGTCAGTGTGAAAAGGTTGAGAACCGCTGCTATAACAAGTGCACATACAAACAAACCATATATAATTATGCTATAAATATAGGCCTATAGCACTACAAAAGATGCTACATAAAATGCATTACCGTTATTATTGTTATCACCTGTGAACACAATCTCTCCGATCTGACCCGGTTTACCATCTACAATGACCCGATCAACCATTTGGAATATTGCGACTAGGTCTTGATCTACCATAAAAACAAAGGCATCGGAAATATGTGGGCCAAAGGTGCTTCAGCTTATCCGATACTCTAGCTGTCTAGCATCTGATCGTATATACCAGAATCAATGTTCAGCGTGCAATTATTTCTTGCTGGACTAAAAGCCTGAGATGTATGTGGCAGGAATGATGGATTATCCATCCAAGTGCGAGAAATTATTTTAGCTTTTAGTAAATGCCTCAATTATTTACGAAGAGTGACAACGGCATGCGAAAATGTCTGACCTTTATATAGATCAGAAGCCTCGTTGATTGAAAATAAAGGCAAAACCCCACATCATTTCAAAGCGTTCATATTCACGCTCTCGATAAAAACCGGAAAGATATATTTGCCCTGCGATCTGCAAGGACCAGTTTAGCCTAAACTAGATCATTTACCATCAGTGGCCTATAAAAAATGCCCTCCCCTCCTCCGTACGTGTTTCTACTTATTCTAGATAAATTATGTTCCTATATCCATGTCCATCCTCAAAACCTGCTTAATCTTTCGGGGTACTCGAAGTACTTGAAGCGCTACCGAATGGTCACTGCTATGCGCGGTGCTGCATAGGTTTCAAATTAAATTACATTACAAGCATTGGCCTGTATAACATTTAGGCATTAGTCAGAGTTAGACACTTGATGCAGATCAATAAAAAGTTTTATTTGCTATTATTCGACATTTGATTTAGGTGAAGTAACTGACCACCAGCTTTTCAGCTGGCTATATGTTTTAGCTTAAAACCAGCACTGTAGACCTTTTTAAAATTCATCAGTTGTGTCGTGCTAAGACACAACGTTAACGTTCAAAAGTAAATGGTCATCACTCATCAGCAATCAAACAATGACCTGATTGCTAAATACATGGAAGTGGCGGTGGCGTTGGTGGTGGTAGTGGTGTTTTAGTGATAGTGTTGGCTTCCGCACACACGGGAGGTTCAACCATAACGTTGATTAGTAGCTGGCACTGTGTATATATATATATATATATATATATATATATATATATATATATATGGTTGAAACCGTTGCACATGACTTACCTTTCCGTAGACGTGACTCATGCACAGTTCCGTTTCAATGACCATGACGACGGTGCCAAACATTCCGAAGACGAGCGCGTAGTCGGACACTCGCTTGCGCTTCTCGAACAGGATTTTCCGTCGACCGAGACGGTAGCCGACGTTGGACCGTGAGTGCTTTGACGCTCGACTCTTTCCGTTCAGGGGTAGCTTCTCTTCCGTACATCTGGCGTAATCCGAGGAGCATTCATCTAGTGCCACTATACTGTCCTTGGTCGGAAGAGAGCCGGGAAGCAGCTGCGTTGACGACCGATTGCGCAGAGGATTAAACGGGCGAATGGCGCCATTCACCTGAAGAAGAAGAAGAGAAAACGTCGAATAAAGAAATCTAATGACTGAACAGTTGCTTGGATTCTCAAATAGAATAAGTAGGAAAGGAGGAGGAAAAGAAAAAAAGAAAGATTTCAATCATGACAAAGCCAGGGAGAATGTTACGGCGGAAGAAGATGACGATATAAACGGAAAAATGGGGGGAAAGAAGAAGAAGAAGAGGAGGAAGAAGAAGAAGAGGAGGAGGAAGAAGAAGAAGAAGAAGAAGAAAAAGAAGAGGAATAAGAGGAGTTAGAAGAAGAAGAAAAAGAAGAAGAAGAGGAAAAAGTTGAAGAAAAAGAAGAAGAAGAAGAAGAAGAAGAAGAAGAGGAGGAGGAGGAAGAAAAAGATGATGAAGAAAGCGACAATGAATCATAGGCAGAAGCAGAGGGTTAGGAGTATAGATGCAGATGAAGAATAAGAAATGACGAGTCCTCATCTATCCTCTCATCTTTCCGCCATAAAATTCTACTGTCACTCCGTCAGTGAACTCACTCTGTCGCTATTCATTATGCAGCTTGCGTGGAGCAAACAATCTGAGTCATCTTCGTCATCCAGCGGAAATTTGAGCCCCAAAAAATCAACGAGCAGTATTATACTGAAGGCCATCAACGGAACTATGCGCAAGTGCATATAGGTCTGAATCAAAAGAATATCTCAGTGCCACAGAAAAACTGCGTCGGAGAGATTGGCCATATCAAATCAAATACGCATTGGCTTGCAAGTTGTTTATTTAGTTTCTGAAGCGGACCATGGACCGTCTTGGCTTCTGTCCATTGCCAATCTTTCCATAGACAAACATTTAACTACTAACAACTTAATGGGATTGTGCCCATATTAAATTTTGCCTGTTGCATATACTATTCATATTATTTTGATTAAAATTTTCTGTGAATATAAGCTGATCCAGGTGTCCGTGTATATCAGTGGTTCCCAACCTTTTTTGACTTTGGGGCCACTTTTTCTTTGTTGGAGGACATAAGGGCCACTTTTTCTTTGTTGGAGAACGCAAGTCTAAAGGCCACTTTTTCTTTGTTGGAGGACGTGAGAGGCCATCAGGTTAAGATTTTATTGACTAAAAGCATATAAATTTGTTAAAGTTGAATCAATATAGAATGTTTGTTGTTAAGTATAAATGTCTAAATGAAGTGATTTGTAATAGAAAATAATTATGTATTCTCTCCTATCCAAATTGTCAGTCAATTAATGCATATGCTTTTGTTAGTTCTTTGAAAGCATGCGGGTCATTTTGCTTTTGCATCGTTTGTCAACCGTTGTTGAAACGGGTTCTGGTTCAACTCAATCATTACGCATGAATTTAGTTATTTATTCATTTTATTTATTTCTCCATTTGCTAAATAGCGCCCTTACAGCCCTCTACTCAGAAGCACTTCCGACTACAGCGGGGACACTGAATCGAAGTTTCACGTCGAAGCCCATGAGCAATTGCGAGTGAAGGACTTGCTCAGGGTCCCTACACGGCGGCTTGAGGTGGGTTCCAACCTGCAACCTTCCGGCTCCAATGCCCCAAGCATACCCCTACACCACCGCGTCCCACAAATGAATCAGGGCTTTTTTAACGTCCAGTTGTACACAAAATGTGCAGTTTTAAACGGATTTGTGCAGTTGTAGAAGCACTTCTCTACAGCTAAAACTTGCAAAAAGGTCGTTGTTCTCCGATTGGAAGTAATTTACCATGGATGATGTGAAAGAAAAGAATGGGTTGTGCAGTTCTAAAAATTCCTTAAAAACATCCCTGAAGTGAATTCGTTACATCTGTCACGCGTCGTCTCCCCTAAAGCATAGTGACCGGACTTCCTGTTGCTGTGGTCAGCTACTCATCCCTCATGTCAGAAGAGAGACGAATCTCCCCCACCGTACCATCGCCCTCACCTCCGCCTCCCTAAGGTCAGACCTCGTTGAACCCAACCTACACAGTAGATCGAGATGTGTACACAGAGTTCCCCTTATATATTATAGGAAGACCATTGGGAGGGCAGAACCTTCCTCATAATTAATGTAGAGCACAAGAAGAGGACAGGATGTCAACCGATGCCCGTCGTCCATTATT